>JBBMKA010043722.1:0-20986 GCA_037833695.1 Sechiopsis laciniata | reverse complement strand
ATAAAACAATTTGTATTTTTTTTATATAGTGCACCTTATGTAAAAAAGCCCGCGCCTTTTGGTGCGTCTTGCGCCTCAGGCCTTAAAGGCCCATTGTGCTTTGGGCTTTTTAAAACACTAGGTGCATGGATCTCCTAGTGAAAATGACGTTCGTGGTGAAGAGAGGGTGGTTCATAGAAGGAAGATGATGCCTGAAACGGTGGTTTTCGACGAGTTCAAATACAAGTGGGAAGATTCGTTAAATTGACTCAGTTACAATTTTCAAAGGCTCCAGAAGCCATGTCTTGAGTAGTGTGCAAAGAATATTGCGGAGCTCAATATCGGCCCATTTGGGTTTCTATGTTGGTTTTTTGAACTTATGAGTCTTAATCGATTTTTGTTCGAACAACGAACCAAACCAATGGTTCTCTCGAGCAGGTTTGGTTCGTAGTCTGAACCACTGGTTTTCTAGTACCAGAACAATTTTCAAATCGGCTGGACTTGAGCGAATTAGGTCTGTTCTTAGCAAATACATGTTCTCTTCCATATCCCTCTATTAGCCACGTTATGCTTTGATTCTGTTTGCTTTTGTTTAGGTTTAGATGATCGGTGTTCTTCGTTTAAGATGATCAGTGGTTTACAAGGTAGTAGTCTGAGTCCTATTTGGACCTGAAGCTTCTCTATAATCTTTTAGCGGGATCTTGTTCATTAGTAAAACTTATGACTAGAATGTCCATGGGGTGGGCAGGGAGGCTTCCCTATCCCCGCTACCAAAAATATTCTCCGTCCCCGCGAAATTCACCATTTTTCGCGGGGATTCCTAGTAGGGATCGGGTTCTCCGCTAGAAATTTGTTCAATTAATTTTTTTTCTTTTTCCAATTTTTATATATTTTTTGGATAATGATTTCAAATACTTCAATTTTCTTGAAAATAGTTATCAAGTTTCAACTATACTGTCAATAATAAAAAAAAAAAATTTATTCATTTGAATAGATAATTTCACCAAAAAATATTTTTTTATCTAAAAATCAAAGGGTTAAAATATAGATTCTATATCTAATCTAATGGATGGGAAATGCTTTATCCGTCTACGACCCTATTTAGCCATTGATAATTTTTTCACTAGTGCCCCACCTAAACGGGAATTCCCCACGGAAAAATAAACATCTCTACAAAGATTATTCCTAAAAGGTTTCAAATCTCCGGTTGTTTTCAGCCCGACTCTCTTGGAGTATGTGTGCTTGGTTTCATTCTTACTAGAATCTTCTTGATCCATAGTCTCACCCTTTATGCTGTTGAAGGCTTTGTATTTCCTTGTTCGATATTCCCTATGTGGAGGGCTTATCGTCAATAATTAATGTACCATTCTCGTTGTTAAAAAAGGAAAAAAAAAAAGAGAGAATTAATTGGGGTAAACATTGTTTTAAAAAAATAATTGGGGGTAGAAATGTCTGATGAGACATATTTATCATTAAATACGAACTTACTATATATATCTGTCGTAAAAGCAGATATGATGAGAATAAATCATCATAAGTTGTTGTTTCCAATTCCGACCAAATATAGTAAGAGTTAAAGCAATCCGTCAATACTTTTTTATGCAAATTTATTGAATAAATTTACTTCTCTTTCCTTTCAAAAAAGGAGAAATAAATACCTCTCTTTTGTTCGAATAATAGTGACATTTCAGTACATCAAACTTTTCACCTTTTCGACTTTTTTTATAAAAAAATAAAACAATATTTGAGTTTTGTGGATTCGAAACTTACCACGGTAAGATTATGATATATGTCAATTTTGCTTAGGTTATTATTATTATTCGTTTTTAATTAACAACTACAAACAATCTTATTGTTCCTTTTATTTTCTTTTAATTTGGAGATTTTTTTTTTCACCAATACCAATTTACACATAGCTTGACTTTTTATACCGAATGAGTTGCCTGAAAAATAATTTTAAAATAGATAGTCACCATAAATTAAATCATTAATATTTTATTTTAAGTTTTATTTTTTGTTTTTTTTAATGAGATTGAACCTTTAAATGTGGTCTTGAATTAGATTATCATCAAACAATGAAATTAATGTGTCACTGACCCTTTCAAACTTGGTCCATCTATAATTATCTAATGTTGGTTTTTAATCAATTCTATATCTAATGGTACATAATTATATATTTGGTGTAATTATTTTATTCATAAATTTTATGAATTGTACACTTAATAATACTTTTTTTTTTTTTTTTTTTTTTTTTTTTGTATTTGCTGATAAACTAAATCTAGCAACTGAAGTTCAATTTCCATTCCATTATTCCATAAATCTAGTTTGGAGGATGAGTATAGGTCTAACTACTTCAGTAACCATTATTCCATAAATCCTTTCTTGAAGATTCAAATTCCACTCCACACTATTCATTATCAATTCACAATCTTTTATCTGTTGACTGATGTCACTAGGATAAGTAATCACACGATAAAGCATATTCCTTGAGACCCATGAGTCTTAAAATAAAATGTTATATATGGACTACATATATAATTATATTAGTTTTATGATATGAAATTGTTAAGGACTACGACTCTTTTCAAGATCTTTATATTGATATGATATTGTCAACTTTATGTATAAGTCCTTATGACTTTATTTTTTGTTATCAGTCAAAAGACCCTCATACGAAAAAAGGTTATTGTCATCCTCTTTTTAACCCATGATTTTTTCTTCAACTAAAGTACTACGAGCTTTCCCTTAAGGGGTCATCACCACATATTTTAACCTATGACTTGACTCATTACTTTTTTGAATTCCCGAATAGAAGTAATTAAACAGTGCATGTCCTTCAAAACCAAGTTAAATAGTGAGTAAAGGTCCTAGGGGTTGTTTGTTTGTCATATTTAGCTAGGATTTAGTCGGAGGATTTATCAACTCCTTATCGAAAACTTACATCCAAACGAGTTTTTATTAACTCTTCCTCCTTTTTACTTTTAAAAATAACTCTCATTTCTTACCATTCATTTTTAATAATTCATTTATAACTACTCAATCATTTCTAATCATTCATTTATTTCTACTCAATCATTTCTAACCACTCATTTTTAATCATTACTTTTTTAACTACTCATTTTAAATTTACATCCAAACAAGGTTTTGATTCTAACTCTTTTACACAAAAATCACATCCAAACGAGTTTTTAACTACAACTCTCAGTTTTTAACTTCTTATAATAACTCCTCAATATAAATCCATATGCTAAATCATCTCAATTAGGGGTTGTTTGTTTGTCATATTTAAGGAGGATTTAGCTTATGGAGTTATATTGAAGAGTTATTATGAGTAGTTAAAAATTGAGATTTGTGGCAAAAAACTTGTTTGGATGTGGTTTTGATATAGATGAGTTAGAATCAAAACTTTTTTTAGATGTAGATTTAAAATGAATAGTTGTTTTGAGTAATTAAAAAAGATGATTAAAAGCGAGTGGTTAAAAATAAGTAATTTTGATTGATTTGAAATGAATGATTAAAAATAAGTAGTTAGAAATGATTGAGTAGTTATAAATGAATTATTAGAAATGAATTGTTAGAAATAAGAGTTATTTTTAAAAGTAAAAAAGAGGAATAGTTAATAAAAACTTGTTTGGATGTAAGTTTTCGAGAAAAAATTGTGTAAATCCTCCAACTAACAATAATGAGTATGTTGAGACACACAAATAAATGATATAGAGAATAAAAAGTAGTTAGAAAGAGAATAAAAATGTAATTTTGGAGAAATGTGCAAATAGGAGAAATAATTCATAGTGGTCCAAATACTACCATTATTATCATTTCCATTAGTCCTCATTTATTCTTGATGGTAAAAACACACCCTATTAGATAACAATAACTAACAAGCATTGCTTCAAAAAAATAAATAAATAAAATAAACCTAACCAGCATCAACTACCCATTAATATTTCCACCCATGAAAAAACCTTCTATAAAAAAACCAACCAAAAACTCAAAGCTGCCGCTTCTTCACTAACAAAAGCATTGTGCTATAAAATTCTCTCCGGCCGCCGGAACCCGCTTGTTTTTTCCCAATGGAAGATTCCAGAAGCCGCCGGCGAGTTGCCGCTGGCACCGAAACGGCCTGGTGCCGCGCCGTCCCCGGCGGCACAGGCACGGCGGTGCTAGCTCTTTCCTCCTCCTCCTCATCGGAAGCCCCAAATCTCCAACTTCTCCAAAAGGCCCTCAACAAACTCCAAAATTCCCATCCTGTCCTCAAATCCAAACTCCACTTCAACCCCATTTCCTCCACTTTCTCCTTCCTCACCTCCCCATCTCCTTTCGTGCAAATCAAGACATTCCAAATTCCACAAACTTCCAAAATCCTAAACAATGACCGAAATACCCCCACCACCAACAACAACCAACACGCCATTTCCATTTCCCCTCTCCATATTCTCCTTGAGCACGAACTCAACGAGAACTCTGCCTGGCGCGACGCTCATCTCTCCGACGCCGCGGCCGCGGACATGTTGTTTGTGAGCATTTATCTCGTGGGGTCGGGGAAATGGGTGGCCGTGTTCCGGTTACACGTCGCGGCGTGTGACCGGACCACGGCGGTGTCTCTGCTGGAGGAGCTGCTGGTTTTAATGAGCGACGGCGGTGGAGGCAGTGATGAAAAAGGGGAAATGGAGTTGGGAATGGAGGAACTTGTTGCTGGAAAATTGTTGAAGAAGCCATTGTTGGCTCGAGGATTGGATGTGTTAAGCTATTCTGTGAACTCTTTTAGATTTACGAATCTGAAGTTTAAGGATGTCAAATCTCCGAGACGATCGCAGGTGGCTAGGCTTCAGATGAACCACGCCCAAACCCACAACATTCTTTTTGTAAGTACTGCTCTCCTTTTATTATTATTATTATTTTATTGTTATCTATCAATAATTTTGAGTTATACTCTTTTAATTAATTTTATTACCTCTAATATATTTTTTTATTCAAACCTTTTTTTTTTTTTTTTAGATTATAATAATTACAGGTGAGAATTTGAATTAAAGACCTCTTGCCCATATTTAGTGTAGGTTTCAAACTATAATCTCCTGCTATTAAATACACTGGAATTCTACTCCATGGAGTTTAATTAAAAAAAATAAGCTTAAGTTGATATATTAGACTTAGATCCTCATTTGTTTTTTTTGTTTGTTTGTTTTTTTCTTTTCGTTTTGATATTTAAAATCCCGTTTGTTAAAACTCTTTTGAAATTAATCCATAATAACTATTTCCCAGTTTTTCTTAAATTAAAACTATATTTCACTTATATTTTTAGAAATTAAATCAATATTGGTAAACAAAAAAAAAAACAAAAACAAAAACAATAAAACAAAAAAAAACCAAAAAAACAAACACCTTCAAAAACTTCTTTGATTTTTTTACATTTAATTAGAATTTAAATACTTGTGAGTGAAAATAAACTTAAATTTTTTTAAAAATGAAATAGTTATTAAGTTCTAAATTTTCAATATTTCATTTTTTATTAGAGAATTTCATTTTGGAATTAATATTTTAAAGTATGTATTTTCAAAAAAATTACTTAATAAAGTTTTTCTTGACTTAATTACTTAATAAAGTTGTTATAATATGACTACGTCCTGATGGTTTCATTATTGATATTTGACTCTCATATATTTGAGAGTAATAATACTTTTTTATAGGGTTTGTGATCCTCCTCCCAACTTTTACTAAAAAAAATAATTAATTGCTAACATATTAATGTATATTCACGATCAAGCTTATAGATTTGAATATCTTTAAAATAAATATTTTTAAAAAATATCAATATGTCTAACCAAATTAGTGTTTTTTCACTTGTATCAATTTAGTAGGAATAAATCAAAATTAACATAGTCGGACACACAAATTGTGACTCTCAAAAAGATTTCACCGTTAAAGGCGCTTAGGTCGGACACACATAAAGTGTCTTCCCCGACTTATTGTTTAACTCAAAGAAAGAACAAAAAAAAAAAAAAAAAAAAAGGGAATTTTTAATGATTAAAAAAAAGGATAGATATTAATTTTCTTTTAAAAAAAATTTCAAATATAACAAAACTTCATCATTCTTAATTGATGGCTTCACTCATCGAGTGAAATTGATGGTTTTAATTAAATTAAAGTGATTGAAAAGAGTAAAGTGACAATAATTGAAAAGAATCAAAATTGAAATATTTTGTGATGTATGAAAATATTTTTAAAAAGTTTTCGAAATAAAATACACATTAGAATTTGTTATCTACCATACTTCCCAAATTTATTGTTGTTGAATTAAAAAACATTGTGGTTAAACTGGAAGAAACATTGG
This sequence comes from Sechiopsis laciniata, assembly GCA_037833695.1. Classification (NCBI taxonomy): domain Eukaryota; kingdom Viridiplantae; phylum Streptophyta; class Magnoliopsida; order Cucurbitales; family Cucurbitaceae; genus Sechiopsis; species Sechiopsis laciniata. Next base: position 14,676 of record JBBMKA010043722.1, on the reverse strand, counting down.
AAAGTTAAAATCTATTTTTGAAAGCAAAGCAATTAAAATAAGAAAACCCCCTAAAATATCTAAATATATTTGTTAAGTGATATAATTAAATTTACATCATCCATAAACTTAAACTTTTAGGTTACTTTGTTATTTAACATAATTTAATATGATGATATCTATAGGGTATTATTGCTCTAAAATAAATAAAAGTCAAGTACCGATTTTTGGAATTGAATCACTGACCGGTGTTGAACTGGATTACCACCAAACAATGATATCATCAGGTCACCGTCCCTTTTGAAAGATGATATCGTAGTATTAGATGAGTGTTAGTTGGTAAAATTACAACACCAATCAACTAAAAAAAATTTAAGATTATGAAATAGGATATATTTGATTATACCTTAGCAGCATAATTCATTTTTAGTATTATTTAAACATGATTTAACATGTTAATAGAATAAAAGATCTAAAATTCAAAAAATAATATTTCAACCTTGGATTTTTTTTTAAAATTTTTTATTATTATTATTATTATTATTTTTTTTTTAGAAGATTTAAACCTTGGATTAAGAGAATATAAGAAAGATATTTTTTTGGAATTTATAGCGTCTTAATTATAAACGTTATTTCATGACTGAAGTTAATTCCCAAAACCAACTCAATTGAATTATAATCCATTATTCAAACTAGCATTACAATACTAAAACCGGAAGTGAATATTCATATCAAAACTAATTAATAACTAAAAAATAATCTATTTATCTTATAAATTGTTAGGATGTTTTTTCACTTTCTAATGTGGTTGCATCTTTAAATGATCGTTTACTTTGTGGTAATTCAAGATTTTCATGGGATGGATATCTAGATTACCACGTTTATTTAGTGGTAATGATAAATATTCTGAGCATCTTGAGATGTCGGGCATCCTAATATGTCCATTTAAGAAACATTTGGATGCCTTCTTGCAACATGGGCTTTTAGGATTTTCTTATATAAGACATTTCGAATGACATTTTTATCTTTATTATTATTATTATTATTTTTTGTTATATTTTATCAATTCATATTAACTTTTGATAGGAGTGCAAGTCAAGAGGGTTAAAACTGAGTTCAGTAATGGCGGCGGCGGGGCTAGTGGCGGCGGCACAGAGCTCCGGCAGCCACGACGGCCACGACGGCCACCGCCATCAACGGAAATACGGAGTCATAACGCTAATAGATTGCCGGCGGTTTCTGGACCCGCCACTGTCATCCCACCATTACGGTACGTTTCGTTCTCCTTTTCTTAAATGAATTTGTTTGGCATTTTTAGCAATTTCTTTCCACTTCCATGTGTTTGTAGCATTTATTTGCAGTTCTTTTTGGATATCTCTTTATGAGTAGCTATGGAGACATTAATTACTTGTACGGCTTTATTTTTCTAAATCCATGTTTAGAAATTAGAAGATCTACTTTTATTGCCTTTTTCTTTTATTTTTTTCTTTTCTGTTTTGTTTTCTAAAACAATGAAAGAAGGAAAAAAAAAACATTTATATTATATATAGTGTGAGAATTTCTATTTTATACTTTATAACTATATATTGTTCTTTGTCCCCTCGATTTTTTTTTTTTTTTGAAAAAAAACATAGATATCAATAAGCCCAACGCGCAAGAGCCAAACGGTCCTCCGATGGTTTTTGGTGTATAATATTGTTCTTTTCCATCTCTATCTTTAAACTAAAAGTAAAGTGCTCATTTGTATTTAATTTTTATAGATAGTTTTTGGTGTATAATATTGTACATGTTAAAAATAGTTTTAAATTTTCTCAAAAAAAAAAAAAAAAAAACCATTATAGTCCATATATAAAAAAATCCACTTTAATCTATGTATACTTTCAAAGATAAAACCATTTTAGTTTTTTTTTTTTTTTAAAGAACTATCTTGTACTTTAAAATGTCTATTTAAGTTGATATTATAATTTTATTTTGTTAGTTGAAAAAAATGTTAAATAATTTTTTTTTTCAAAAAATACTTTACTATAGTTTTCTTTTATGAACTTTAGAAATATGATTACATCCTATTTTTCATATCAAAATTATTATTATTTAACAAAATTTTATTGTTTCAAAAAAAAAAAAAAAAAAAACCAAATTCTGTTAAAAGTAACAAGAGCACCACCAACGACATCTTGGATACATCAAATGACTAAAAAATTATAAATTCAAATTCCTACTCTAAGTTATTTTAATCTCAAAAAAGAAAACTTCAACACTTATTATAGTAATGAATTTTAAGTTTTACTCAAAACATCTAAACAAATTTAACATTTAAGAGTCAACGAGATTACTTATTCCAATTCTTCTTCCTAAATATTGTTGAATAACAAAAAAATTTCAAAAAACATAACAAAAATGGAACAAACTTCCAAATATAGAGATCAAAGTAGTATTTTAACCTGAAAATATTAAAGTTATAATTTTGTTTGAATTTTGGTAAAAAAAAAAAGAAAAAGAAAAAGAAACACGAAGCAAGAATAAAAATTTCATTTTTCTAAATATATGATTTGGGAAAAAAAATAAAAATAAAATGAGGGAGATAATATATTAACTATTATCAAACTTGTTAACAAGAACATACTTCTAATGGTATTATGTGCAATTTAATAAACAAGTTAGAAGCTCCAATTCTTATGGTATTAAAAAGAAAAACTATTATCACACTTTCTTCTAAAGTAGTCAAACATTGAAAATACAAAAATTTGAGCTCAAAGAATTAAACATCACCATAAAGATAAACAATCAGCACCAAATAAATTAGTGACTCGTTAATTTTATTATTTAATGTTAATCCAATTCAACACTACCGTCACAATATTTAATTCTCATTTATTTGAGAGTAGTAATACTGTTGTATTTAATTTTGCTTCCAAAGTTTCTTTTATTTAGTCAATTACTTGAATAAATAAACAAATCAACCGTAATTGACACATCAACCCTAAATGAAAAATAGTAATAGATACGGTGATATGAAAAGATATCAAAATAACTATACATTAATTAAAACAATGAAATAACCTATAAAAACTAATACTATAATTAAGACCATATCCATCCATGGATGACTAACCTAATTTAGACATTCATACGTCAAAAGTTAAAAGTTTAAACCCTCACTTAGATTTATTATTTAAAAAAAAAAAAAAAAAAAAAACATTCTCACTTATGTTATATTTAAAAAAATAACGGAAAAGGACTAACGCACTTATATTATATTTAGAAAAATAACGGAAAAGGACTAAAACACCCTTGGAACTTTCAGGATTTTACCATGCTGCCATCCTGAACTCCTACACCATAAAAAGAGGAGAAGACCTGTGGAAGCTAGCAGAGAAAATCTCAACGACATTGGAGGCTTCCAAGAACTCAAACAAGCACTTCACCGACTTGTCCGACCTGAACTTTCTGATGTGCCGGGCCATCGAGAACCCGAGCCTCACAGCATCGGGGGCAATGAGGACATCATTAATGACGGTGTTTGAGGACACAGTGATAGATGACTCGGGTGAAATGCAGAAGAAGATCGGTGTAGAGGATTACATGGGCTGCGCCTCCGTCCACGGCATCGGCCCCTCTATCTCGGTATTCGATACGATAAGGAACGGGCAGCTGGACTGTGTGTGTGCTTACCCCGCTCCATTGCACTCCCGGGAGCAGATGGAGGCTTTGGTTGGTCAGATGAAGGATCTTCTTGTTAAAGGATGAAGGATGGTTTACTTCGGGGGTGTTTTAGTAACTTTCTATTTTGCTCATACGTTTTTCAATATTAAGAGATTTTGTGAAAGAAGATAGGCTAAAATACTATTATTGGTTTATAGACTTTCCAATGGTTCTGTTTTAATTTAATTTAATTCTATTACTCCTTTTAGAAATTTAAGAGGTTATTTTCCTCTACCAAATTGGATGAAAATTAACTTAAAAAAAGTTCTTTATGATTTATTGATCTTGCAAATATTAATTTGGTACATTAAAAATGCAAGACTAAAATAAAATAAATTCAACAAAATTAAAGTCGATAGAAATATAAAGTTTTTAATGTTAAATTGATAGGCGTAAGTAGCATTTTTTTTTTTTTTTTTTTAATATGTAAGATCCAAATGTCAACTTAAAGGTTGGGGTGACATTTTAGATCTTGAATTTATTTGAGGTAAAGAAATTTGAAAGCATGGATACTCAACATCTCCCACAATTCTAGTTGGATGAAAAAAACAAACCATTGAATTCAATTAAGGTGTTATGGTCAGTTACTCAACATCTCAGCAGGGAGGCTGATGTGTGTGGTTTTGAAGCATCTTTTATGCAAACATCAGTAACAAGCTAGGGGAGACTCTAGTTTGAACATTACTGGTGTCTAGTCTGAGTTGTTAATTTTAGTGTGTTTCCTCTCAAGCGTGCTTGTCAAAATACAATAACTTGGTAGTTATGTCTAAGTGGTGTTAAATATTTCAAAAAAATTGACCATGTTATTGATATGAGTTATTTATAAGTAGAGCGCGCCACTCATGATAGTTAAATACCCGAGGAGGCGTCAATGCCACCAAGTGAGTTGCAATCTTTAGGTAATTTTTTTGATATGAAGTATGGTGGCAATTTCCGTTGTTACCTAGTTGTGGTGGTTTGCTTAGTTAGGTGCCAATCTTAGCCTTATGCTGAGGGTAAGATCTCGAATCTATCGCGAGTTTTAGGTTGGTTCCACTTAAGGATTGTTAGTAAGCTGAGTTTTGCTAAAATCGTTGTTGTTATATTGGCCAAGTTGAAAGAAGATTAACATGTACTCTGTGTGTTTGAGTTGTTGTAATTCTAGAATGGATTGATCCTTTATTTATGGAGTATTATGTCAAGGTGGGGTACGAAATTGTGTTCTTCCAGTGGTTATTTTTATTATCAATGTTCTATTTTCACATTTAGTATTTTAGATACTTATTTGTAGTAAGGTATCAATTTTGTAGGAATCCCAATATTTCATGTCGAAATCCAACTTTACTTTATGAAGCTGGAAGATAGATAGCATGCCAAATTATTTTATTGCATAGTATTGATGACGAGAAAAAGTAAAGTCGGACACAAAGCAATGTGTCATGTTGCATGACATTGTTTAAACTTTCGAGAGCGAAAGTTCTCTTAGAGGAGAAGAATTGTAAAAGACAAGAATTATGGAGTATTTAAGGAGTATTTAAACTTTGGTTAGTTTTGCTGGAAGTTGAGATGTAGATTTTAACTTGGCTCTTTAGTCTTATTTCCAACCAATTGTTTATGTTACAGCCTTCAAAAAGATATGGGAAACTAAACTCTGATTTATGGGTGTGTTACTCCAGGAAGATAGTTTCAGTGTTATGAGTTTAGCATATGTTAGGTTTTGATTGCATCTTCCCAAACTTTAAATCGGGTAGCTAAATGCCTACATTTAGTGAGTTTCTTGGCATTATTATACGCTTATAGTTATAATAACGATTGCAAGACCATCTTGGTTCATAAAAGTGTGATGGTGTCTTAGTTACATACCATGAGCCGAAGATGAGCTATGTTAAGGATTTATAAGATATTAAATTGATTGTATATAAATGTTGTGATACTTGGAACAATAATGTTTTGTTGCTTGTTCTTGTTAATATGATGGTTTGCAAGTTTGAAATGTTATGGACATGCTTTATGGGAATGTATGTAGGAAGCTTGGTTTTGTTAATTGATGGTTAGAGTGTGAAGTCGATTAGTTAGTTATGCCAGTATTCTTTCGAGAGATGTGAATTATTAGGGACTGGATCCTGACTGGGCTTAAGATTTGGAGACTTGTTATGGCTTTGTTGTTGAACTAAAGTGAGTTTGAAGATTTGAGAGATACTATCTTCAATCTAGACCACTATATTACATCGAGTTCATCTCAGTCTCTAGTGGCTGATAGGTGAGAATTAGATTGTGGGTACAACGTGACAAAGAATAAGGAGCAATGTTCTTGCTTAGATTAGTGGTGATTGAGAGGAGATAAGCGTGAAGAGCAAGTAGAAAAAGGGTTGTAGCTTTAGTTCAAAGATTCAAACCTTGGTACGAGCCTTAGTTACAAGTCTAGGGTTTCTCATGAAGCGTGGTAGTTTGGAAGCGTGTTTATGCCTTACAGGATTCATGACATTAGTAGGTTATTTCTTCTATCGGTATCAAGGTTTTTTCTCTAGAGTTAACGTGCAGATTTATGTGATTCTTCCAATAATTGTAGCGCAGGATTACATTTACTGAGGGTAATCCCCTCAAGGTTATATTAGGTCACATCTTATAGTTGTTGTCAAGATGTTATGTGTGAGCCAGATGTTTGTTGGATTGTTGCCCCATGCTAGATATTATATAAGTACATTAGTTGGTGTGAATAGGGGTTTGTGGTTTGATGTTGTAAAGGATGAAGTTAGATCAATGTTATGATTGTCTTACACTGATGGTTGAGTTTGGTGTAACTGATGGAACATTAGACCTAAGTTCAGTATGGTGAGGCTGTGTGCTCTCCATTTAAGGATGAGGTTTTTCGATTTTCCCTAGATGTAGTCATCTAAGTAGAGAGTAGTAAGATGGGGGCGGTTAGGTTTGTATGATAGGATGCTACTTACTGAGTATTTTATACTCACATTTTTCTCTATAATGGTTCTGTTAGAGGTTGTAGGGTCGAGGTTTTGGGACTTGCTTGTGTTCATTAGGGCTTTGCAAGGCAACTTCAAGATCAAAGTCTTAACTCTGGAATCTAATTGGGCTTGTATCTTTGATTTTGGGTATGATGTTATAGTTTTATTTGCAGGGTGTTACAATAAGAATGACATTAAGCACAAAAATATCATGTATACACATTTAAGGAATCTGAGGAGAAAAACTAAAGAAAATGGGAGCCTCTGGAAAATTTTCATTAATGTGGGATGTTTCGCACATAAAGTATGAATACCTCGCTAATTCCATGATTGATTTGAAGGACTGACGGTCTACCACATCCAAAAAGGAATAAGAAGGCTCAAATTGGTCAGAGGAACGTCGTGAATGCAAGGTGGGATGCAGCAGAAGTTGCAAAATTACAAGATCTTTTATACAAAATCATGAAAATCATGAGATTGATGGTTCCATAATCCCTAAGCAGCCGATATTCAATTCTTTGGTCCCCACGCAGCCTTGAAGCCTATATATAGTTGAAGATCAAGCTGTAAAAGGGTGCCTATTTTTGAAATTCGTCTCTCACGATCAAGAGGAAAGTTTTAAAAGGGCATTCCTAGTTCTTTGTGACAAGGATCTTGTTCTTCAGCAGCTACCATTCTTTTTCTCTAGTGTTTTTTATCGCTTTCCAGTTTATTAACTTGTTCTGCTTTTTGCCATATTTACTTTCTGCAATTACACTTCGATTTTAGTAGGAACTTTAGCTATTATTTATAGTTCAATTTGTTTACCTTTTCGTATTAACTTTTAATTCAAGTTTTAGTTTCCTTCTTATTGAATGTGACAACAACTAACTTAACAACATTGTTAACATGAAGACAATGTGTCACTTGTTGTTAACAATGTTGTTAAGTTAGTTGTTGTCACTTTATTTGCATCGTTCAAATGTCTTATGCATTTTACATCATGTTTCTTGTTTTTATTAAATTACTCGTGAACTAAACAAACAATAGGTGTCACAGATTGACTTCAATCGGTGTCTTTGATTGAATTCAATTGGTGTCCATGATAGACTTCAATGAGTATCACTGATTATCTATAATTAATGTCATTACTTGAAGTCATTAAACCTGGAGGCGCTTTGTAATTGCACCCAGAGATGTCCATTTTCCACCCGGTGCCGGGGCTCCTTAGGAATCCACTATAGAATTAACTATATATTATAAAATTGATGTATACTTTTATATGAAAGTTATTTATTTAAAAATTTTTATTAAGAAACAAAAAAAAAGTTTATTAAGAATTATATGTAAATATTTAAATTAAGGAAAACAAATTGGGAAATATTAGATAATATGCGGTTCACCTATGCCTCTTTTGGGCTCGTCAATCTCAAATTGGATGATATCATATTAGATAATATGAGGTTACATCTTAAAACCAATTGGAAATTTAGGGAATAACTTATATCTCTTATATATTGTTATGAGGTCTCCATTTGTAATATCTGAAAAGAAAAAAATAGTTTTTATTTGGAAAAAAAAGGGTTGTGTTTAAACTTTCTTAAAAAATAAGGAAAACGACGATGTAGAATGGAAGTAAGAGGAAAGTAGGGCACGTGGGAGTCGACGTGTAAGTCGAAAGGGAGAGAAATGGAACAACGTCGTTGGAGGTGGATAGCTCTGTTTTTCCTTGCAATCTCGCCACTTCTGAGGAAGAAAAGAATGTGTAAGGAAGAGATGGAGGAAGGAGAAAGCACACCAGAGGAGTTTGAGCATCATCGAGAGGTGGGTTCGGCCGTTTTTGCTTGTTTCATTTAGCGGTTCATCGATTTTTTGATGGGGTTGAAGCGATAAGGCTCTTCGAGGCTAGTTAGTAGTTTCTTTTGGGTTTTCTTTCCTAGGAGAATCAAGAAAATATTGAACTAAACATTGTTGCTCTATTGATGAAGTTGGGTCTTCTGCTAGTTTGTGAATTAATAAACAAATTTGTAGTTCAAGGGAGGAGTCGAACATGGAGGAGAGGGGGTGAGTTAAACTAGTTTAGTTTTGAAGGGGATTCTAGTGCATATTTGAATAGACTGTTCAGTGGGTTGTTGTGCTTGATCTTCGTGACGGTTAGACTTAAGATCTTTCCCTTGTTTGGGTGGTTTACAATTCTAAACATACAATTGGTTTAATCTTGTGTATTCTGTCAAGTTTATTATAGTGAAACTAATTAATGGAGCTCTTTTTTGTGCAGGAGGCTCGGATCTCATGGTAACAAGTGAGAGGTTCTTAGGATGAATTATTTCATGTTTGTAGTTGTAGTTTTGTAGAGGTGCATAACAGAAAATTAGCTTGAATGAATGTATACATTTAGCCTATTGTTGTTAAAAGTTATTGCTGGTATGATATATGTATTTTGTAAGGTGCAGAAAGAATTGTGCTCATGATGCAGAGGCTAGGAGGATGTGTTTGCAATTGTAGAGGTAAGGAATATGTTTTTGGAAAGGCAATGAAATGGAAGTGGTGTTACATAGGTGGTGTCATTACAATTTTTCATGGGTGTTGTGCTGGAGTAATTAAAGTTGGAGAGACTTTAAATGAGGTGTATGTGTGGTTACGTAGAGCTTTTGGATGTTATGGAGTGAGGTTGCTTTTGATTGCTATTAGGCTTAAAATTTACACTAATAGCTAAGTGTTTATAGGCTATGGATTGAATGGGGTTGTAGTGTATGTATTTTGGTTGTATGTGTGATTTTGATGGGAAGTAATTAGCCAAATGATTATTGGGAAATGTTTGCTTAAGGGACTATAAACTTGAAATTGTAGATGTATGTAATCTATGATGGAATCCTTGATAATTACTAAAGTATGTAAGGAGTAATGAGGAGGTTCGAGGATGAAAAATCAACGAAACAACTTGGCTTGAGGAGGGATTGGGAGAATATGGCAAGTAAAGTAGCGGAGGTGGTTGTAGGTGAAAATACGTTTGTGTGTTACTCTTGCTTTTGGGGATCCATTGTTTTCTTATTTATCTTCGTAAGTAATGTTATTGGTGTTTCCTCTTTGTTATGTTTAAGCAGGCATGTTCAAGGAGCGTCGAAAAATTGCTTAGGAGAACCAACACGTTGTGCATTTCACTTGGGATCAAGAACTAGGGAATGATATATAAGTTGAAGTGGAATTTATTTTGAGTTTTTAGACTTGATATAAAGTTGGGTCATGTTTGTGTAACGTACACTTATACTATCAGTTGGGTTCTTTCGTGATAAACTTATGTGGATTTATTTATGAGTTTGGAGTCCAACCCAAGCAAGTGGCATAGTGCAAGGTGTTACAGTTGGTATTAGAGCCCAGATTATGGGTTATAGGAGATGAGTGACATTGATGAGGTGATAATTATTTTGTGGCATGGGTCTTGTTGAGATATGAGTCTTGGCAATGTTCCGAGGGTGTGGCATACATGGATAGAGTGAAAATGAAGCGAGTCTTAAGTGTGGAGTGTGAAAATGTAGTGAGTATTCATAGAGTGTAGTTTGAGGGTGAACCGTGTATTTCTAGAGTGTAGCGTGAGGGTATAGAGTGTAATTCTAAGGTGTAGAGTGATGATGAATTTGTTGGTTTATGTTAATTTTAGTAAAATAGTATTTTTATCTTTTAATTATGTTTCCTTTTAGGATTAGGTTAAATCTTAATTTCTCCTTTTATTATTAGATATTATCTTTTCCTTATTAGGTATTATATCTTTCTTTTATAATTAGGTCATCTCTTGTACTTTATATAAACCCAATATTGGGTTCATTATTGAATGAAGAATTGACACAATTTGAATTCCATCTTTCAACGTGGTATTAGAGCCTCAAATTTTTCCTTTTGATCTGGGTAAACCGTAACTTTTTCTCTTATCCTCCTTCACTTTCTTCTTCATAATCTTATTCCTATTTTCTTAAAAATAAAAAATTTAAAAAAAAAACCCTCTCTAATTGGCATTCTCAAATTGGTCATGGCAGTACTCATCCAATTTGTCCCTAGCAGCACTCATCCAATTTGGCTCTGGCAGCACTCATCCAATTGGTCTTGGCAGCACTCATCCAATTGGCCCTGACAGCATTCATCATCCTAATTCACATCATTATCTCAATTGAGGCATCATCATCACAATTGACGTATCATCATCACAATGACCAACTCTGATAAATTTAACTCCAAACTTGGCTTGTATTCTATATACAATCCAGCTTGAGAGGGAGTGTTGATTTATGTTAATTTTAGTAAAATAATATTTTTATCTTTTAATTATGTTTCCTTTTAGGATTAGTTTAAATCTTAATTTCTCATTTTATTATTAGATATTATCTTTTCCTTTTATGATTAGACATTATATATTTCTTTTATAATTAGGTCATCTCTTGTACTCTATATAAACTCAATATTGGGTTCATTATTGAATGAAGAATTAAGACAATTTGAATTCCATCTTTCAATAGAATTGTAATGTGTAGAGTGGATATGCAACGTGGATATACTTGAATTGAGACAATTTGAATTCCATCTTTCAAAAAAAAAAAACTGACGTGTGTTGTGTTGACTGAATGTGGTGGCATCTGGGGGGTAAAAAGTCAGGTGGCTAGGGACGAAGGAAAAGTCGAAAGGAGCAAGTTGCGTCTGCGCTAATGTTGCAGGTCTTCGTGGTGGAAAGTCAGCTGGGGGAGTCGACCGTAGACCCTTAAGTAGTGATTGATTCGACTCTGGTAATAATGAAATGGAGTATCTTTAAAAATTGTTAGGATTGAGAGAAGAAGGGTAACAGACTCAAAATGGACAAGATAAGAGTTGTCTGATAGAAGGAAGTCCTAGAGTGATACTGAGGAAGTACGTGAAAAATGGTGGCGGCACTGACCATAAACTGGGTAGTGGTGGTAGGGTCGCTTACTATAAAGGGTGGAGTAGTCGTAAGGGTGGTGGAGGTGGGAAAACATCCAGTTGGAATTCGGATCAAGGTGGATATGGTGGTAAAAGTGCAAAGGACATAAAAGATGAAATTGAAGAGGGTTGATATGTCAGTTATGATGGAGCTTTAAAGCACATAGAAAGTTCTTACTTGCAAATGTGTTTCTCTAAGTAGGTAAAGCGAGAGAACAACTTGGTATGCTTGATCGATTAGTGTGTTGTGTCACGTTGAAATGATGGTTGCAGTGGGAGAATCAAGATCATATACCTACCTTGCTTTCATTTCAAATGTACTTCTATTAAGGAGAATCCAAATCAAAATAATAATAGTACATGCGGGTAAGGTCTTGAGTGAAAGATAGGAATAGTCTGAACCCTATGAAGGCCTACCTCGCGAATGTGATCTTAGAGAAACTCTAACTATCCTTCAGAATTAAGTAGGGTGAGGTTGTATCTGGGATGGCACAAAGTTGCAATTTATGAGTTGGCCAGTTGTAATTATGGTATAAGGAAATATGAGTTATTCATCTGGTATTGGAAACTTGAAAGTTTTAATTACAGAAAATTAGGGTAGACCCTATCTAGGAAATATTTTAGGTAGGGGTGTTCAAACAACTCGAAACCCGAATAACCCGAACCAACCCAACCCAATTTGACGGGTTGAGTTGGGTTAAAAATATTTTTGGGTTGGGTTGGGTTCAAAATCATGAAATGTTTATGGGTTGGATCAAGGGTTGACCTAAAATTAACCTAACCCAACCCAATCAACCCGAAATTATTATTTAATTTTTAAATATATATGTTTACTTATAACATAATTATATATGCGTATATTTGTTTTATTTAATTATTATTGTTAGAATTTTTATTTCTCATATTCTTTAATATTTTTTCAAATCTTTATAATTTATATATTATGATAAAATATATAGTCAAATTATTTAAAATATCTTTGTTGGTTTTAATTATATATTTGTTTTATGGAAGTCGAATTATGTCATCTATTTTTTTGTTTTAATTATTTATTTATTTTATGTTTTATAGTTCGAATCTTCTATATGAACTATGATTGTATATTTATGTTCATTTCATTACCTTGATTGAAGATTGTATTTTGTTTATGCATAATGTAGGACTAATTTAATAAAAATATATTTATAATTTATAATTTATTATTGAATCTGATGACCAAACTCAACCCAACCCACCAAAAATATAAAGGTTGGGTTGGGTTGTATTTTTAATTGAGTTGAGTTCAATTGGAAAAATGATCGACCTAAAATTTTGGGTTGGGTTGAAAAATCCCTCAACCCAACCGATGATGGGTAGTGTGCAAGTGTCTAAAAGTGCGATGTGGTTTTAATGGTATGGGCTGAAATTGAGGAGTGCTTCCACCGTTGGGATGGTCTTGGATAGGTAAATTGACGCGAGTGACAATTGAGGGGCAGTCAAAAGGATGCCAACACGTCCGTAGCGAGATGTAAGTTCCTAATATGGTAATATCAGGTTAACAGATATCAAAATTTGTGCTAATTAGCTTTTAATGAAAGTGTGTGACTATGTTAACCTTCAAGATGTTAATTCACTACCTTTAAAATTATAAAAAAAAAAACAAAATTAACATATTTCTAAAATTAATTAAAAAAAAAAAAAAAGAATTTGGAAATGGAAGATATCAATAAATTAACAATAATACTAAATTTTAACTTTATAACCATTAACAACGGTTCGTTATAATAATAATAATAAATAAATAATTGAAGAATTAGAATGTAGTATTTTTAGTAATTGGTTACTTTTTCTTTTTTTTTTTGCAATGTTTTTTTAACTTTTTTTTAAATATATTTTTTTAACTTAAAGAATAGTTAATAATGTTTGTAATGTTAGTAAATTAAATTCATGAAAATTAATTATTCATGTTTTACTGCTAGTACAAGTAATTGTTTAGATAAAAAAAAATTACATTCTTTATCTTGAATATTTATTCTCATGCACTTAATTTGCCATCAATTATAATCCATTTTCATTGCTCAGTCACCGGTTCGATCTTTGGAATCGGTATTTATAATTCTTCCTCCCTCAACTTATACTAAAATAATAATAATTATTATTATTATAATGAATAATTTTTTTAAAAAAAATTACATGTGCTGATTCTGATTCTTCAATAAATTTTAGGTCTCTTTCAACAATAAAATACTCATTTCTAAACTAGAATTAAACTCTAACTTTTTCTACATCAAATTTGTAGTTTACTCTAAAAGTGAATTTATTTCTTATTTTAATTTCGTTAGAATATGTTTGATTTTTTATTTTGTACCATTTATAACTTATAAAAAAGGTATTTTTAGGAGTAGGCCAAATTAGAAAAATATTTAAAAGACTACCAAAAAAAGATTTAGCAATCATAGTCATACCGTACACAAATTATACAGTATAATTAATACATAATACTATATTAATATACAATATTGTACTAATAATATACAATATTGTATTAATAATACATAATAATGTATTAATAATACAAAATACTGTATTAATACTCTAAATTACACTGTATGATGAATATTAATTATATCGTATATTTGACTATAGATAAAAATATTTTCAAAATTTGCCTAGATCTGCAATTATTTTGTGAAATTCGACTATCCACCGCAATTTCCAAACTACATTAAACTTATTGTAATTACTCAAAATAAATATTTATTTATAATTATTCAAAATAAATCTATCTCAATCATTTAATTTGTAACTTTTTACAAAAGTGACATCCACCTCAATTATTATCGAATAGGTCAGTGGCGCAATAATTTCATTATTTGGTTGTAAACTAGTTCAATATTAACGTCACATGTTTGATTCCAAAAAGTGATATTTATCTCCCTTCTCCCAATATGTACTAAAAAAAACATCCACCTCAACTATTATTACAATATCAATTTATAATTATTCAAAATATGCAATTAATCATCCAAACATTATACACGTAGTTAAGAAACAACTTATCAAGCTAACAAAATTCGACTACATTATATATATATATATATATATATATATATATTAATATACAATTTATAAGGCGGAAGTTTGTACCATA
>JBBMKA010043711.1:1847-13493 GCA_037833695.1 Sechiopsis laciniata | reverse complement strand
CTATCGAGTTTTTCTTTACAATTCCACACACAATTCAGAGAGGTTAATGAACGAGGAAGAAGATATTGAATGTGAACAATTCAAACTAGACAGAAATACTTTCTTCTGGTCGTTAAGGAAACACTTCTTTAAACATGGTGATAAAAAACAAACAGCAGCTTATTTAGGTCACTAACAACAATTGATATCAGGGTAAACCCACTACAAGATTGATGTTAATTAGAAAATATAACACCCAAGTGCTGAAAAAAAAAAAAGAACTCTGCAATTACCAGATCTGAAAGACCCCTTGAATTGCAAAATCAAGAACGAAGTCTCTGGCTCACATATTTTAACCCAGTTTCAATTGACAGATTTAGTACTCTTTGTTTCCAAAATTCTTGCACCAAAGCTGCGAGGGAATTGGCCGAACCGGATTGTGCGGGCGTTGCTGCATCGAAAAAGAGAAGACGAGGTTACTTGCTGATGATACTTGTGACAGATTCAAAATAGAAATATCAGAAAAGCTCGTGTCAAGATGAGAGATGAATGAACAGAATCGGATTCCAATGTGAATGAAGTATAGGGTCTATTTAGTTTAGTCCATGCCCAATCAAGAATATATATAGAGGGCGGGAGCTTCCTGACTTCAAAAGAAAGCACTAAGACTTTGGAATCATATGACAAAAACCAAATAAAAGGCCAACCATAAAACAACTTTATCTTAAATCATACCTATCCCAATTTCCAAAACAAAAAAACTCATACATATAAAAAAATATGAAAAATAAAATAAAAATAAATATCCAAAGCACAAATAAATATCTAGTAGCAAGAAATCAAGACATTTATAGCATATATAACAAGAATCTTTAAATCAAATCCAAGAAGATAGGCTCAAGACATCCAAAAAAAAGGCCTTCAGAATCATTAAACAACCAGAAGGCTAAGCAGGGATTCTTTTCCAACACTATGGAAGGCTAACCAGGTCAGATATTGAAATGCTTAAGTTGCCTAAACAAGGACATGAAAAACCCTGAAATTCATATCAATCCTGAATACCAGCTTTAATAAAAGAAGATATGTTGGCAATTAGTAGCATCAATTTTCAAGGTTTATATGCCCTTATAGTTCTCACTTATCAATGAACACCAAGATGGAATATTCCATATTCTGCCTAGTACAGGTGAAACTTTTAACGACACTATTTACACCATTGTTTTTCATATGAAGGAGAGATATGAACCAATAATATTTTTTAAGATATGAACATATACTATCTCTATGTTCAGAAAACTAAAAGCCAAATGCATCCAAAAAAATAATCAATCTAAAAAGTTAAGACAATATGACACCCTCTCTCCCTCCTTTTACACTACTGTGAATGATTATTTTCAAGCCTTTTTGCATATGTTTAAGAAAAATGGAGAACTCAAGCTAGCTCAAACACAAGTTCTTTCTAACTTCTATGTTCCAATTTCACATTTTATTGGCTTCTAAATCCTCAAATAAAGAACTGCCTATTAGGTTGGTTAGCGAGGTAGGAGCTCAAAAGGTAGCTAAAAGAACTAGATCTCTAAATTGAATACCCAAAATTAGACTCAGTGCAAAAATTTAACAAAGGATTTAGATGACATGATTCAGTGGTATCCTGACATTAAACAATTTGATGCCAGCGGGACAATCTTTAAGGAAAGAAAGATTTGATAACAGAATCATCTTTAGGATTAAACAGATCGCATGCAATCTTTTGAAAACCATTTACATTGCAGGTTCTTGAGGTCTTCTCTTTGATGTGAAAGTTTATGTAATCCCCTTCTCTCTTATCTGAAAATTTGAAGAAATTTAAATGCTATTCCAATTGTCGCTAGCGTTGGACACCTGATTGCCAGTCTTTAGGGTTCACTTTTTCATATTGGGCTTTTTTTTTAATCCAGAAAAGGTGTCAAGACCTAATATATCACAAAACTAAAGATCACCATAGACTCAACAACAATCATCCAATATCAAATGATGCCTACTGATTTCCTTCCCGACCACAAGTATCCTGAAGCATTTAACAGTTCTTTTCTTAATATCCATGAATGTCTGGACCAGCTTAAATCATGCACCTTGACAATTCTCACGAAACATACCGTCTAACCCCAGTACCTTACAACATTTGGAAGTCAAGAAACTCCGTAAAAAATTATTTCGTAGGTAAGTGGTCACTATGTATTGAACTCATCACCTCTTAGTTACTTAAAACACTCTTGACTACTCCATGATGATTATTAACAGCCCGGTTAACAATGGTAAAAAGAGAAATGCACAGTTAACTAGCAAAATCTGTTGCTCACGACATAAGAGAGCAAGATTCAACCTTAAACAAAGAATGTCCTAGAGTTGTCGATAGATCCTTTGCCTGAAACAGTTTCATTGATGGTTGAAACTTGAAATTACAAAAGGCCGTCCGTGCGAGTGTTTACTCCAATTAAAGAGGAGAGTCGAGTAGCTATAATCTTCTAAAAATATGAGATCTTTTCAACCAAGAAACAGCCACATAAACAATAATCTCGCTAATGTTGGAGTGGGTCGAATCGATGTAAATTCTACTTCAATTTTTCTCATTCCATTCCATTTGTTTATAGAGTGAAAATAGAATAAATCCAGGCTTCCCCAAACCCAAATCAGTGAAAATAGAATAAACAAACAAGGAATTGCTAGAAAAAATCGAGATAGAAAAACCTCAAGCTCCGCAGATTTCATAGCGATAGGGATACAGACGAGAACGATTCCCGCCATGGCAATGACGGTATTGCGTTTCCAATGCTTGGGGCGGCAATAAGGTCCGCCGCTCATGCTCCAAACCTTAGCCCTAAAGTCGCCATGGCCTTCATGTCCATGTTCACCTCCTCCCATGGTTTCGCTGCTCTCGGAAGCTGGAGATCAAAATGGCGATCAAAACCAAAATCACAGTTAACAAATTAGCAATCAACCAAGATCCATATATGCCTGAAGAACAAATTAGCAATCAGTTTAGAGAATTGAATCGATAAGCGATGAATTTTTGTAGATTTCAGTACCTGAAAATTTGGGGATTTTGATCGCTGTCGAATGAGGAAGAAACTGTATACAGAAACTCTATTGGTAAAAACGTCGTTGAGTGAAGGAGATTTTGGTCTATTCGCGCTTTTTTCGCTTGAGTATACATTTTTACGATATATTTAAATGTAAAAATTAAAAATAATCAACACTTATTAGGTAATTAATATTTTTGTTACAACGGATTAAAATTGAGATGATTGTGTCAGGAATAAAAATGTTAAATTTTGAAAAAACTAAATAAAAACTATATCAAAAAATTAATAAAGTATTTTTTTAATATATTTTTTAGAGAATGTTTCATAAATAATAATAATTTTAGAAAATGTTCTATAAATGTCAAAATTTAAAAATAAAAAAAAATAAAAAAAGACATAACAAAAACTAGGATAAACTTTCAAGTCATTTCTAACCTTTCAAACAATATAAAATTAATTGAAAACAATTTAGTGATGAAATATTTTTAAGTGAAATTGATCGAAAACAATTGAGTGAAATTTATTATAGTCACTTAAGTAAAATTGATAGAAAAGAAAATTGATATTAATTGAAATCAATCGAATGAAACTTTGAAGTCAATCAAATGAAAGTGAACAATGAAAGTTAATTTTTTTTTTATATATGAAATATTTTTAAGTTGTTAAAATTAAAATAGGAGTACTATTTATTTTTTTTAGACAATAGAGTCCTAAAATTTGTTGCCTACCATAAATTCAATTTTTTAAAAAAAAATAGAACCTTGTTATTTGCAGCAGAATTACATAAGAAAATATGTGATTTATTGAAAGAAAGAAAAAACATAAAAATAAATATAAAAATGCATGAGAAACATATATAGTTGTTTGTAATTCGGCCACCAACTTGAATCTTATCCAATTATTAAGACATTTAGAAACATTTGAAGGCTTGACCTAAATATGTATAATCAAGTAGAATATATTCCAAAATATTTTAATCTTTATTGCTCTTATATTTTCTTGTACTTAACATAAGATTAAACAAAATGATCAAGTAGAATATAAGAGAATCTTTGTAGTTTTAATTTTTGTCAAACAATTATAGTTTTTAAATATTGATTAAAACAAAACCAATGAATATGCACACTTTGTGGTTATGATGTGGTTTAGTGTCAACTTCTTTCGCCATTCATTTTTTTAGGAAAGGGAGATCATAAACCCTATAAAGAATGTACTACTGCTCTCAAATAAATGAGAGACTAAATACCGATTCTCAGAATCAAATCCGTGACCCTGGTGTTGAACTAGATTTACCACCAAACAATAAAATCATCAAGCTGCCGTCCCTTTCGGTTTGAAATTATAATTAGCCTCCTTAATGTCGTAAGTCGATTTTTGCATTGCAATACTAAAAAAAAAAATCTCCACCATTAACTTTTTTTTTTTTTTCATATAACATATTAAATTGGCAGATAAGAAAGCAATTGAATAAGGGTTGAGATTTGATCATTTTCTGCTAAAGCAAAACTCGTTTTTGAATTGAATACATACATCCAAGAAGGAAACTCTATTCATCCAAATGTCATACACTGTCAACAAAGAACACCAGCCATGAAGCTGAGTATCAACATTACTACTTAGACGGGTCTCGTTAGCCAGCATGCCTACTTCGTTTGCTCGGCACGTGTTCTCACCTTGCCTTCTCTCCGTGTTACAAGCCAAGGTTGTTGATGACAGTGGTGACGGATCGACTATGGATGGATGATCTTCTGGGGTTTGTTTGGCCAAAATCAGCAATATAATATCTAGGAGCCCATATTCATGTAAGTTTAATGTCGGGCGTGTTCGGGTATGAGGAGATGGCGTAATTCAGTCGATGCACCAGCAAGTTCTGCGAGCGATTTTGGATCAGTAAAAACAAGAGTAGTTTGGTTACAACATTGAAATAAGGTTTTTCTTTTTACCTTGTGCTGTGAAATTGAACAATGGTGGTAGTGCTTGACCGTTTGGCAAACATGCATTTGGATCTCTCAAATCGTCAAAGAAGGGGTGTGCACAAGCCTCCAACTGCAATGATAAAAGGTAACTTAATCGTTAGAACTAGGGATGGGCCCAATTGTGTCTCCACTCCACTGATGTATCCCGGTGTCGCAGTCTAGGGACAAGCCAATGTCCCCAGGGTTTAGAGGAGTAAAGCTCCAAGTTCCCGGATTATCAAAAAAAGAACTTAATTGTTAGAACTCAA
The DNA here is from genome assembly GCA_037833695.1 of Sechiopsis laciniata. NCBI lineage: Eukaryota > Viridiplantae > Streptophyta > Magnoliopsida > Cucurbitales > Cucurbitaceae > Sechiopsis > Sechiopsis laciniata. The sequence continues at coordinate 8,228 of JBBMKA010043711.1, read as the reverse complement.
GGACAATGTCCTACAACTGATATTACATATCCTGTTTAAGTAAGGTCGTAAACGCTACTTAGTTGTTAGATGTCACAAGCAGCATGCCACCATATGATAAATTATATCTATAAGATAACTTGAGGTTCCATCTGAAAGTGAGAGAGTAGCCGTATGATCTTATAACGGTCGCATTTTCAAAGAAACAAAGTCACTGTCAAACAAGTAAAGATTCTTATGTTTTTAAAAAAAAAGTACTAATTCTTACCGCGGTGCAACGTAGGTTGGGAGAATACTGGAGCAATCTCGACACAAGATCAATGGCTTCGGCAGGCAATGTCGAGTGAAATATCTGGAGATTACATAGCTTCAATGAGATTTCCACCCTCATAACGATATGAATAGTAAATAAGAAAATCGAGTCAAAAGAAATGACTATAAATACATGACGAAAATGCGAAAGACCTTATGCCACGGGTGTGCTTTGATCTGAGGAAATTTGAATTCTGTATAGTTTGGGTTCATGCACTTGATTTCCTCTCTGGTTGGTGTTCCCAATATCTAATCCATGTGTGAAGGGAAAATACAAATCAGAAAAGTGAAACAGAAGGAAAAAAGTTCAGAAGTTTTTTTCGACATAGAAATAAATAAGTCGACAAGATTTCGGTCGTGGTCGTGTCGTACCTTGATGATCTCTACCAATTGATCAACACCACTTTCACCAGGAAAAATAGGCTGCAACAATTACATCCATGGCACATCAGAAAGAGCACCAAAATGGTATTGAAATAACTAAAGATATGGGTTATTGATGTAAATATGATGCAAAGGTTATGAAATAAAATTATAAATACACATTCATCTGAGCCACAAGCCCTTAAGAGTTAGACAATGCCCTACAACTTCACATTTAAGCCAGCAAATAAAATGAAAACCTACATGTCCTAAGAGAAGCTCAGCCATTACACAGCCTGCGGACCATACATCAATGGCATTTGTATACTCGGTTGCCCCAAATATGAGTTCCGGGGCCCTATAATACCGCGAACAAATATATGATATGTTAGGCTCCCCTGGCACCTGAAATTGAAAAACTAAATTGCATAAGATCATAAATCATTAAATTTCATCAGATAAGAATCGCATTGATGTTCAGTTGTGAATGCATACCAGCATCTTTGCACTTCCAAAATCACATATCTTTAGTTGATGAGTACGCGGATTAACCTGCGCAATCGAGCAAAAAATGAACGGCAGGTAAAAGATAACTACCCCATCACTTGTCTACCTTAATCTAACTTTCAATTTAAGGAACCTCTTTTCGAGAGATCTAGTCTGTCTACTACTTTCCACATTTCATATTCAGAGTATCTATCACATGATTTTCTATGTACATAACTCAACATCATAATGAACACATTTTTTTAAAGTTCCTTACCATTTTAAGGTTTTGACCAACATTTGACAACTTGGCTGTAGCATATGCAGACATATGCAAATAGAATACGATGCAAGCCGTGTGATTCTCAGTTAGATCCCCTTGTATAATGTTTCATAATACCACTTGTACAAATAATTAATATAGTTTTTACAAACTAAGAACACTCAAGTCTGGATCACATCTTTGGAGCTGTTAGTTTGCCTTGGCTTGTAGTAGAGATTTCTGTTTTATAATATAGGTTCTATTCCCCTTTTCCTTTTTCTGCTTCTTTGAGAGGGCAACAACTTTAACTCGAAGGAATAATAGCGTTTAGGTTTTTAGCTTGGAGAGTCTCTTGCTAGTTTTCAATGCCTTGGGCGGGCAACAATTTTAAGAAGTTCTATAACTATCCGTTATTTTTTTTATAACGGAAAATTAAAGCTTTGGTCCAACTACATATCCAAGGACACCCGCGTCTGTCCCATGGTCAGGATCTGGAAGACAACAAAGGATTTACAATTAAGTTCACTCATGACTCCACGAGTTTCAAACTTGAGACTCTAAGGGAGCATATCTTGGAGATCTCAAACCTCTACCAACGAGGCCACCTCTCGGGGACAGTTCTATGACTATCCATTAGGCCATCTTCTTTAGAACTTGAACCCTTTATATGAAGTTAAGTTTTGGTTTTAATTTGGCTCCTTTTGTTGGGCTCTCTTTAGTTCTTTCTTACTAAATAGAAATGTGTATTAATTGTAGAATATTTCCCTTTATTGTATTTATTGAAGTTTCATGTTTTTAAAATGTTCCCTTGCAATGTAAAAGGTCTTTCTCCTATATAAGAAAACCAAGAGTGAACATATTGATAAAGCAAAAAGAATGTATTTGCTCTCTAAACTAAGAGTTCACTTTTGTATTTTTTTTCTCAACGAAAAACTTGATTTTTCTATGAGTGAAAAAACAAACGATCAAGCTCAAAAGAAAAATGAATAAAAAGAATTGCCGGACGGTGGAAAAAGGGAAAAGGCCTACCAGTAAATTTTGTGGCTTAATATCACGGTGACATACCCCTACAACATGATGCAAATAATTTAGCGCCCGGCAAATCTGGAAAAGTGAGAGCAAAAGTTACTGCATTTATACGAACATTGCAATAGCCAAATGCAATAAGAAATATGTATTGAAAGTTAAGTCAATACTTAAGCCATCAACAGCAATTCATTGCCGATTGAAAGTGTACCTGATATGTATAAAGCTGCACATAAATAATGGGCATATTCCGGTTTGCCCTGAGATAATGCTTAGAAACTTTGTAGACAGTTTCGGATATAAACTCCAGGACAAGGTTGAGGTAAAGCTCATCTTTATCAGTAGTGGAAAAGAAACTATGCTTCAGTTGAACGATGTTCGGATGTTCAAGCATACGCATAATCTGGAGTTCCCTGTTCTTATATCTCTTATCCTGCAGCACCTTCTTTATTGCTACAGCTTCATTTGTTTCCAAACACTTTGCCTATTAACAATGTACATGTGATGTGATTTCAAAAGTTGCACCAAACTCAGGATCTAAAGAGAACCAGAACAGGCACAACATAATCATGTACCTGAAAGACAACACCAAAAGAACCAGTACCGACCACTCGATCTGCCCTATAGGAGATTGTCTGCAAAAAAATAACAATAGCAAAGAAAAAAGTTTTCAAAAAACTCTACATCCATTACAAGAAATCATATACCATGTGATTTGATTGAAAATGTTACAATGAAATATGTCATAACTTTCTATGAGACCAAGATCAATTGGGTGTATAAAGAAGAGAAGTGCCACAGCCACTAAAAGAAGTATGAATGTATGATAAGCAGATAATGAAGGTCCTATTTGAAAACCATTTTGTTTTTAAAATTTAAACCTACAACAGCTACTTCACCATATGTTTTTTCTTACTTGGATATCTACGTCTTACCTGTATTTTAGAAAACCAAACCAAAATTTGGAAACAAAAAAAGTAACTTCCAAAAGCTTGTTTTGGTTTTTGAAATTTTGTTAGCATTCACATACTTTCTTAAGTTCTTAAGGAAAGATGAAAAACATAATAGGAAATTTGAGTAAAATAAACTTAAATTTCAAAAACAAAAAATCAAATGGCTATCAAACGGGGCCTAAAAGTCACCTGTTTAGTTTTTCCATTTTGACCACCTAAAGTAGTTGTAATTATCTGACCGGCTTCTGTTCCATTGCCCTTCACAATAGCTGGTTCCAAATCCTACAAGAAGCAAACAAAATCAATATCGTAGCACAGACGTATCCAAATCCATCACACGAACATTTTCCATATGGACTAGATATCTTTTTCAATAAGAACACAGGCTAGATATCAAAGCATAAAAGATAGTCCCATCTTGACTGCTATAACTTCAGTATCGAAAGTTGATTTTACAATGTACATAATGAAAAATGGCATGCAGAATATTGAAAAGAAGGATATTTTTTTTATATAGAGAAAATAAATTTAACAAAACAAAGAGCTATATTGAAATTTGAAGTTATCTACGAATAACCTTTTCATCATGGTTGGATTTCTCATCTCTAATTCGCATTTCGCGCATTTCTTTAGGAAGGTGATCAAAACTAGATTTCTCTGACCCATCCATCAACGAAAGGTTAGATCTCTTTGCTCCAGTTGTTGACAAAACATTAGATTTCTCGGCTCTAGTTGTTGATGAAATGTTAGATGTGCTAGCAGCATTATCCAAAGAAGTTGAAGCCAAATTCGGCTCTACACCAGAGGAAACTCTTCCAACATCATCCGAAACCCCATCAACATTTGGTTCGGTTTCTTGATCAACTTTTGCTCGCTTGATTCCAAAATCTCCACCCTTTAAAAACACATCAATAACAAAAGAGCAAAAATGATAAAATTGAAAACAACATAATACAACATCATTGAAAGTATCTCAATTATGAGAAAAGAAAGACTACAAAAGGACTCCACCATGTCATACAAATCTTAAACAAAATCACCAAATCGATTGATTTTCATACACACAACCCAAGGGACCAGGTAACATCAATACTAGATTTCTCCAAAAATGTGGAATGAAATAAGAAAGATATTAAATAAACACTTAATTTGAACGAGCCAAATCACTTTCTAACCTGCAAAACTACAATACCAACTAATTAAAAATTAGAAAGGTTAAAAAAGAAAAGAACATAATTGAACCATCATGGATTGGCCTAGCGATCAAGTGGACCTTAAGAAAAGGTTATAGGTTTGATCTATGATAACCACCTACTTCTTAACGGGTTTCCTTGATGTCGGTTGATATACTTAAATTTACTCCAACCAATCGTCTTTAAGCTTTTTCGATGGATAGATTATTTAAGAGGGCATATGTTCAAACCCTTGCCAAATCATTTTCTCCCCAATTAAATTTTTGAGGAGTGTTGGTTCATATAATTAAATTTACTCCAAGCGGCTTAAGTTTTTGGGTTAATTCATGATTTAACATGATCTAACACTTGTCATCCAAATTTTGTAGGGTCAAACCGATTGTCACCCGAGACTAGTCGAGAGGCACATAAGCTAACCCGAATAACCAAGATCATATAATTATCAATCCCTTACCATTTCCAGCTCAAATTCCCAAAAATTCCCCAACCCCAACTCAAATTCCCCAAATCCCAACAGAACAAAACCAAAACCAAAACAAAAAAAGTATACTCACAGGATCAGAAGAAACAGAAGTCCTTCCAGAAGAAATGCTCTTAATCCGGCGCATCATATTCATTGCAATTCCACCCAAAATCCACAAAACCACGCCCAAAACAGGGGTTCTTCAGAAATGGGCAGAACCAAAAAACGAAAAAAACAAAAGGGGTTTCACTAGAAGAGAGAGAAACACAAAATTTCTCTCCCCTCCAGCTGAAAATGGCGTTAACGACAGAACCCCAGAAGAAATGAAGACCCAAAAACGAACAAACAAAGAGAGATTGGGATTTGGGTTTGTTTTCAAATTAGGTTTTAAAACCAATGGGGAAAGTTTAGCAATGGCGATTTTTTCTGCGAAAATTTTGGTTAGAAATGGATTGGAACCAATCATTTGGGGCCGGTCAAACCAGGATCTACGTTACATTTTTGGGGTTTTCCGGTGACTATATTTACGGTTTTGCCCCTCTTTGATTCTCTTTTTTACGAAAATGACGTGTTTGATTCGACGGAATATTCGGGTCGGGTCTTTTGACTCGACCGTTTTAATTTTAGCCGCTACAGTTTTTGAATTCTCAATTGGTTTCCCCACATTTCTTTTTTCTTTTTCTTTTTGTGTGTGTTTTTCTTCCCTTTTTTTATTTCGCCTTTATCCTTTAAAATTTTCAAATAATTTATTTTTTGATACAATAATATTAATATTGGGAAAAGAGGATTCGAACCTGAAACCTCTTGATTACTAGGTTGTATAAGATAGCGGTAGAGCTATGTTTTTATTGGCCAAATAAATTTTTTTTTAATTCAAGTACAATTATTCTAATTGGTAACATTTGTTTTTACTAGACTATACATAGTATCATAATAATTATGTTTTTGTTGGGTTGTTTCTTGAATTTCTTTAAAATAGTTAAATTTAAAACATGAAGTATAATTTAATAAAAGTTACGGGTTTTTATTCTTCCCTCTTATATATTATTGGATTAAAAATATATATAATAGATATCTCGTATTAGTTTACTTTTCTTAACTTTCCTTTGGTTTGCAAATATGCCTTTGACCTTTAAAATGTTTTACAGCTATATTTTTGAAAAAAAAAAAATTAGTAGAATATTGGACAAAAAAATCAAAATGAAATGATGTGGGATTATTGTTGAAAGAAGGCATCCTGATTCAACTTTTCATTTAGCATTCAAAAGTATTTTGAAACAAAATGTAAATTCCATAAGTAATTTTCTACAATTTAAACTTTTAATATTTATATTAAAGTACTTT
>JBBMKA010043680.1:0-20000 GCA_037833695.1 Sechiopsis laciniata | reverse complement strand
TTTTTCATAAAATTAGTTTACAATAAATAATGACAAAATAATATGAAAAAAAAGTAAATTTGATAAAATTACTTAGAAAATATATTGACATTTGAAAGATACAAAAATATTAGGTTGATTTTTAAGACTTTAGAAAATCTTCTAAATAATAGAATAAATATGACTTTATATGATTTATTGACAATATATATATATTTCAGTTTGGATAAGTTTTTATTGGTTTTTGAAAACGAAAACCAAAACCGATCCAATATTTTCAGTTTTTTCAAATTACAAACCAATATGTCCAACTTTGTGTTAAAAAAACCGATCCAATCCATTGGATTGGATTGGTTCAGTTCGGTTCAATTTTTTGATTTTATCTTGCACCCCTAGTAGCAATAAGCTAATAACGATGTCATTGTTGAATTCAGAAAACTGTAATTATTTCTTTTTTCTTTGTTCCAATCTTCTAATATATCAATATATTAAGTACTCGTTTGATATTTTGTTTTTTGTTTTTTAAATTTAAGCCTATAACAACTGTCTTGTTATAATTTTTTCTTACATAAATATCTACATCTCATCTATATTTTAGAAATCAAACTAAAATTTGGAAACAAAAAAAGTAACTTCCAAAAATTAATTTTTATTTTTGAAATTTGGCTTCCATTTACTTACTTTCTCAAAAAAAGATAAATACATTGTAGAAAAAATGAAATATATTAAAAAAAATTCAATAAAAGCAAGCATAAATTTCAAAAATGAAAAATAAAAAATCAAATCATTATCAAACCATTTATCTATTTTACTCGTTGGCTAAAAATTTGTAAATCAAATACCACATACCATAAAAAGAAAGTAACACCAAATCAAGAATATTCCATTGAGCTCAAAATTTTAGATAATGAATACCACAAACGTATTTATAAAGTATCAACCAATACTTTTAACTTATTTAAGAAAAATATAAGACCTACAATTTCCACAGCCCTGAATAGTATCTCAAAACAAAAACAAAAACCCTGAATAGTAATTATCCTAATTTCTAAAATAATTATTGAAGCATTGCCATAATTATACAAGTCCTTATCAGCTTGGAAAGTAACTTGGATTCTAAAATTAATTATTTCTGAAAAAAGATGGTTCTTTGAGTTGACCATTTCGCTTGGTTTCACTTTGACAAATAAAAGGAAAGAAAATCCAAGCAATTTTAGATCAATCACCGTCCACTATCATATGTTTATTAATATTTTAATCAATCTTAGCACATAGAATTAATCTCTTACTACACGTGTGAAATGTACTACAGAATTATGGCTTGATCTTCTAGAATTTCAAATTAATTCTGAAAGAATCAACAACCATTCAAAATTTAACTATTTTTTTATTCCCTTCGAAGTTCGAACAGAAGAAACATAAAATAATAATAATAATAATAATCATAAAGTGAAATAAATTAAATTTTGATTCTTGTTTTTTTCATGTTTATTTGATTCTATCATAGATTTTCAAATGGTCATGGATTTTGCAAAACATCTATTTAGATCATGCTAATAATTTTTTTAACAATCATTAAGTAAAAATTTTAAAAAAAAAAAAAAAATCTTAAAAATTTATCCACTACAGACATCTACGAAGAATTCAAAGAATTCTAACTTCTGGCCGGCTGATTAAACACGTCTTAATGTTAAGAATCTTGCACTTGAATTCTCGAGGCAAAGAGATAAAGAAGAGAGCAATTAGATTTTAAAGTGCACCTATCTGCCTCAAATTGAACCATATTTGATTGTTTTTTAAACCAAAAAAAAAAAAAAAGACAAATAAAATTATATAAAAATAAGATGTGGCCCAAATTTGACCACATGTATGTACTTTAAAATATAGCTATGTCAAGGTATCAACTAAACTGTTCTCAATAAAATCTTATAATACTAATAAGATGCACGAGGTTCCAATAAAACTTCATATTGTTTAATAAAAAATGAAAAAAAAATAATAATATTGAATCCAAAAAATGTAAAGAAAGTTTACAATATTTATAAGATGCATGAGTTTGTCATCGAGATAAACTCCATATTATCTAATATGGATATTAAACCTAAAATGAAAAGGAGGGAGAGAACAAGATGTGATGGAAGAACAGCTAAGACAGAGCCAAACTATATAATGCAAGTTGATGGCAGTTGGTGAGCTGGATGATATCATAGGAGGGGGCCTACAATCTTTTAGGTTTTCCTGGTGGTTGGATGAAAAAGAAAAGGGATTAACACCCCAGAAAGGCTACCCAACTAGAGGGCAAAAGCAAGCCCAAGATCCAGCATTGCTTGACCCTTTTGACTATGAAATGTTCATAATCAAGTTTAGAAAGCCTCAAACTGAGGGGTTTAAGGACCACATAATACCCATGGCTTTCAAGTCTGTCCTATTCTACCAAGTAAATGATTTTATTTGCCCAATCTATCTCAAAGATCCAGTCCAATCAAGAAGTTCTTTCTTGCTGACTAAGACTGTTTGATTGATTTGAAGAATCCATTCAATTCAGATTTGCTTCACCTGAAACATTGAAATAAACCAAACTGGCCATCATAGTCTAAATCTCCACCCAATAGTTTGGTATTGAAAAATTTTCTTACCAAGAACTAACTTCCCCAAAAAGAGAGACAAACTAAAGAAAAATATTGAAGGATGAATCGAGCAAGTGCAAGGCAAGGAAATCTTTTAAGATTTTTTGTTTGAATTGGTTAGGGTGCCTGCTTTTGATAATATTTCATATACCACTGGTCAAATACTTGTGTTCTTGTAATAATAACAGCATTACTATTACTCAAAAAGGGGTGGGTGAGAAACCCTAACAAGTTGGTCTAGTAGTTAAGGTCATGAAGAACTAATCTACGGTGACCATCTATGTTTTCTTGAAAACCAAATGTTGTAGGGTCAAGAGGTCTGTCAAGTAAAAATAGTCAAGATGCATGTAAATTAGCCTGGACACCCACAAATTATATATAAAGGTGGGTGAGAAACTATCATGAGTTGGCTTATGATCAAGAAGGTTTTGAGAAACTAAGATGTTAAGAGCTCAATCTATAGTGACTAGTAAGCTGCCATGGATACTCACAAATAAATAAATAAAAAGGGGGACGAGAACAAAATACAACATATCAGTGTAACTGCTATCACATAATGAAGTTCCTTAAATAATATGTAGAGTAAGAGGTTTACCTCATGTGCAAGGATACCAGAATCACCTAACAATGTATAAAGCGAACGGCTGGATGAGTACCTAGTAGACAATGCATTAAATAAGCATTATTAATGATTAATAATAAATCAAGCATTGTTTGACTAAAACCTAACTAGCTGCTTAAGAACTAACTTAACATTATTGATAACAGGAGAAAGAGTACCATTAAGAGAAGACAACAGAACTCAGGAAAAGCCATTGACGAAAGCATTTGATGTGTCGTGTTTGCTATCGTTGGCAACATCTGTCATGAAGATGCTACCTGAATCACACCATCCGCTTAGGACGAAATATGACATAGAACTATGTGTTATAATCATTTTCCCCAAGCAACACGAGCAATTGTCTTTACAATGATTAATAAGTTCAATACCGTTTCCAAAGATTCAACAATAGGCTGATATAATTTTGAGAAATCAATGATGGTCTGAATTTGATTAAAGGGTGATTATTTGTCAACATGTCTTTTTTCAATTACGACCGTTACAAATATATTTTAATCATCCAAATAAGGAAACGTTCGAAGGTGACATTACAACAGAATAATCAGAGGCCAAGATGTCAAGTTTTTGCCCTACAGTGAAGTTAATAGCATATGAAATTGACTTGCTCACGAAAAGTTATCCAAACGCATCCTTGAACTCAATCTAATATAGCTTCAAATTTAGCAAGGAATTTATTAAAGCCAACCCTTTTTTTTATTTTTTTTTTATTTTTGGAGACTGAGATACCTGGAGTAACCACACCCGTCTCTAGATCAGGCATCGGGAGACATCAAAGAAATAGAGATACAGTAAGTGTCTATAAACTAATGTCAAGAATGAGTCTCAAATCTGAGACCTTGAGGAGAGCAGACCTTTAAAACCCAAGTCTTCGACCATCACGCCATCCCAACATTAAAAGCCAAACCAATTTGAGTTTCCTCATGCTGTAAAGACTTTCTTGCTTTCTATCAACTGTCCACAACATGCCTGCACGTTCTACACGTTCAAGTTAATTATTTAGAGAATTCCTCTTTATCCGTAGAAGCATTATAAAGCGGACACCGCTTCATAATGTTATGATCATAAAGTTTCACCAAAATTAAATGCCTGTGGAAGCATGCAAGTTTATTTGACACCAAAACCAGAACATGGGATGGAACACACATGTAATATGGCCACCCTTTCTAACTATCTATAGGCTCAAATTGGCGATCTCAAACATGAAGGAAACAGAGCACGAATGAGATTATAATCTCAATTTGTATAATGAGAAACTAGGCTTTCATTAAGACAAGTGAAAGAAGGCATTAGAGTAAAATAACTGTTAGTAGTGCTACATAAGGTTGTTAGCTCTTTGTTAATTAGTTCAATTTCAACTGATTTGTAAATTAGTTAGTCTGTTCTTTTATTGGCTATTATACAAATTGTGTATAAATATCCCCTTTAGGAAAGTGATAAATACGAACTATCATTTTCTCCCTGTTATTTTCTTGTAATATAGTGTAAGAAGATTAAAATTTCTCTTTCTCTAGGGGGCCATATTTTCCTCTATCCTTCTTGGTACACGCAGCTGCTTCTTTATTCTCTTTCTGCCATGGTACACCCCCCCCCCAGACAACCTTATCTTCCTATGCTTATACTCAAATTACTCCAGAAATTCATCCTTATACTTAACATCACAATAACATTTCCAATCTTATTCTGATCTCATAAGTTCTTACGAATGACAACTACGTTACCTAGAGCCGCTCTATGTTGCTTGCTCCCTCCATCCGAAATTAACTCAGTTCCATTCATGGAGCCATATCAAAGCCAATGGGAACAATGTTCAATTATATTTCGGGCACCTATATCTGTCCCAAAGTCTAAATCTAAAAGACAAAGGATTTTACAATTAAGCTCATTTGTGAGACTCGAACCTTTAACTTTTAAAAAAAACAAGTATTGAAAGTTCGAAGCCTCAACCAACGAGGCTGCTGCGACCATTCTCCCCGTTATACTTAAAATTTTATAACAGATGTGTAAAACAAACAACAAAAGAAAGAATATATATGAGGGGTACTAAAATGAAAAAAAGTAATAACCCACAAATAAAAGAGCCTGCGAAAAATAACAGACAGACAAAAAAAGGTTTCAGTTGTTAATAATGAGAGAGGGAATGATTACGGAACTCTTGAGTTAACTTTAGTTAAGACACCATGGTGTTTTAACCATAAATCACAGCTTCTTCAAGGTCTCTCATTCCATTAAAAAAATATCCTATTTTCTAGCTCTTCTCCCTTGAGCCACTTATGAATCCTTCTAATCCCATTGGAAACTGTTTTCAAGTGACCATAGTCCTTGTAGTTTTTTTCTTATTTTTCCCTGTATATAACTTTTTGTAACTTTTTGGATTTTCATATTAATGAAATTGTTTCTTATTAAAAAAAAACAAAACATGACAGTCTTACACAAAGGTTAGACTTCATAGATGAGGTGGATTGAAAAATGAGAAAGAGATTTGAAGAACCCTAAAAAGCTCAGATTAGAAATTAAATAAACCTTTGCTTTCATGATTGATGAGGATAACAACCCAACTTGAATCTCCACATTGGTATTGGTATGATATTGTCCTTCCTTTTTGTTTTACCCAAAAAGTCTCATACCAATGAACATGATTGTCATCACTTATATACCCACGATATTCTCCTATGTTATCAATGTAGGACAATTTTGATTGCATACCAACTGTGATGAGTACGAAACTAATTCACCATATCTACCCAATCTAAAACCTCCCTATGATTAAGAGACATTCAGAAGAGAAGATTCCTTCAATTTGCTACCATATTCAAAATTAACTGATATCGACCTCCCTCCCTTAGTCAAGAAAACAAACATCAAAGAAATGAAGGCGACAAACAGTACCTCCAACGGGGCTCATTCTCGGACACCAAAAATTCACTCCAAATCACCAAAAAACCGTCCGCATTGCAATCAATCGCTCAATATCATTCTTACTAGCAACAGCAGAACCTCTTGCTTATCAACTGGATTCTAAAACAGAACAGAACAGGAACAAAAAATCCGAAACAAAATCAAGCAGGTCTACAAATTCAAACTAGATTACAGACACATAAAACTATACATCAGAGTAACGCATAACGCATTAGTTCGCGCTGAAAAACAGATCATGAGAGAGCAGCATACCTGGAGTTGAAAAACGAAGAACCGTCTGGATTAACCTAAAGAGACATTGGAAGAGATGGAGTAAGGAGCTTAGGGTTGATGAATAGTCTGTGAAGAAGAGGAGATACGTACATGGAAGGCGGCGGTACGACTGGAGATTTTCTCAGACCCTTCGTCTTCAACATTGCTTTGGCTTTGCTGCAGAGCATGTTATTGCCGAGGCGGGAAACATCTTTGCTCCACTCCGAGTTTGATGTGCATAGCTCAAAGTAAGGGAATTTGCTCTATACGGTCATCTTTTTTTTTTTTTTTTTATATTTGTGATTGTTCGACTCAATTTGGAACAGATTAATGTCACCCGACATATTACTTGTCACTACAATATTTAGATGTAGGTACATGCGACTATTTTAATAAAATATTTTATTCATAACAAATTTTTTAATTTTTCTTTTCTTTTCTTTTTTTGCATATTTTAATTTTATGTTTCATAGTCTTCAATTAAAAATTATTTGCTACAATTATTTGAAAACTATATTGATGGAAGATTGTTTGTAATTTTGATTGAACACTGATTCTTATGTGCATTGATTGATATGAGAGATATGAATTTTTTTGTCTTTTTACTAAATCTGTCTCAATTTTATGTTATATGCATTGGTTAATTCGACATTGCAAAACTATGGAAACACATGGTTGAGTGTTGGAGTTTGGGAGGAGAATTCTTTAAAACTTTATTTATGAAAGATATATATTTCAACAAATTAAAAATAGTACCATTTAGAAAATAATAATGATAATGAAATTTGTGGTCTATTTTTTTTAATGATTTGATATGAAGTTTGATAGAAGGTTCATAATGGTGATTTTTATTACCATCAAAGTGATTCAAGTCTAAACAACAGGTTGGGGCCCAACCTCAACCTCTTCTCCTCCAAACACCCTTAAAATTGAAAATATTCTCAAAAGTATACTACCTAAATACTATTTTAACTAATTACAATTATTTTTTAAAAAAAACTAAAATAAAAATGTGTTCTCACCATTATATATTGGTTTCAATCATTTGTTAGGTATGATCCTAAAAAACAATTTGAATCCATGATATGTTGAAATGTTTACTCTTATGTTTAAGCAATTTTGTCGTTAGAATTCAACACGAAACAATTGAAAGTATGTGTAAATTTCAAACAATTATAAATTATCACGTCATGTATAAATGAATGACGAAATTTAATTAATTTTTTGGTCAATTACAAATCCATAATTGTCCTAAAGTTTTTGGCTTTTTTTTTAGATTATAACAATTATCCTAAAGCTAATTGGATTATAAATTAATTTATTTGAAAGTTGGGTCAAATTAAACAATACTCAAATCCATATAGTAAGTCAGCCCAAAGGTCCATGTGGCAAGCCTAATGGTTAAGCCTAAAGACTCATGAAGCCCAAAAACTCAAACCTCAAGACTACAAGAGCTCTATAAATAAAGAATTCTCTCTCATTTGTAAATGGACCGAGACGAAAACAAGAAAAATTCAACTGAAAGTCTAAGTTAAAGATTATGAGACTTCATAGAGAGAATTCATAATATTCAACCGTCCAAATCCATAGACCTTCAAGATTAGTCAAGTTTTAGAATTCAAAACACTCAACGACAAAGGATTCAACAAATTGATCATCTTTTCCATTACAAATTGGAGATTCAATCACACTTTGTTTGAGAACAAACTCATAAAAACTCATAACAACACTCTTCAAAATTTACATATCAAAAGAAAGAATCAAGAGAGTGTAAAATAATTAAAAAATAATAATAAGTTCATATACACTTATCTTGCTCTTAATTATACTCATGGAGCGAAATTTAGTATGAACAATATCCCGACCACTAAACGATCACAAAATTTTATAATTAAAACAACAATTAATATGGAATAATAATAAACAAACGATCACAACATTTTATAATTAAAACAACAAATAATATGGAATAATAATAAACAAATAAAACCCCAAATATTTATTAAATGTGACCTTAAATAGTTGATATTATTATTACCATAATTATTAGTTAAATTTTGATGGTGTGTAAGAAAATATTTGAACTTTTTATTTACATAATTGTCTAAGTATGGATTATTACGAGTCAAATTATATATAGAGAGATAAAAACAAGGAGTTGCATGTATAACAAAAAAAAACCAAAGAAATTGCATAAATAGCACAAATTTGAAAATAATTCATACATGACAGATAATAGAAACGGGTCTGCCAAAAATACCAAAAAGCCCACGTACGTGTGCTGCTGACAATTTTCTCCACCCACTAGCTAACTTTTATCAGTTACATAATGATTGACTTCTATCACTAAATAAACTAACTTCTATCACTAAAGAAACAGATTTCTATCACCTACAAAAATGAATGATTTCTATCACTTTAAAAAAATGACTGACTTCCATCACTTACAAAAATGATTGACTTCTATTACTTAAAAAAATAATTGACTTCTATCACTTAGCAAACTAATGAACTTCTATCAGTTACATGATGATTAACTTCTATCACTAATGAAACTGACTTCTATCACTAAAGAAATTGACTTCTATCACTAAAGAAACTAACTTCTATCACTAAAGAAACTGACTTCTATCACCTACAAAAATGAATGACTTTTATCACTTTAAAAAAAGTGATTGACTTTCATTACTTAAAAAAATGATTGACTTCTATCACTTAGCAAACTAACAAACTTCTATCAGTTACATAATGATTGACTTCTATTACTAAAAACTCTGACTTCTATCACTAAAGAAACTAATTTCTATTACCTACAAAAATTAATGACTTCTATCATTTAAAAAAAATGATTGACTTCCATCACTTACAAAAATGATTGACTTTTATTACTTAAAAAAATAATTAACTTTTATCACTTAGCAAACTAACGAACTTCTATCAGTTACATAATGATTGACTTCTATCACTAAAGAAATTGACTTCTATCACTAAATAAACCGACTTCTATCACAAAAGAAACTGACTTCTATCACCTATAAAAATAAAGGACTTCTATTACTTAAAAAAAAAATGATTGACTTCCTTCCCTTACAAAAAAAGATTGACTTCTATGACTTAAAAAGTTAATTTAACTCTATCACTTTGCAAAGTACTAGAATTATAATTAATTGAAGACAATAAATTTTTTTTAGAGATTGCATTCTCTAAACAAAGTTGGGAAGCTGGTCATTAATGAATAGACGGAAGCAAATTTAAGTAAAACTTTTTTTAGACTAATTAATAAAATGTTATGTTCAAACTACTGAGAGATGATGTTCATATACAAAATGATAATGTTATTATGTAGCAGAGAGATAAGAGTTCAAAATATACAATATCAAATACTCTAATATCATCAACATCAAAGGAAGAAGTAAACTTCAATGAAAATCTAAATCCAAATCCAAGCCCAACCCACTTCGAATTGCAGTAGATTTAAGAATTATCAGCCAATTTTGGGAAGGGACAATCATTTCAAATCCGAAATTGTCGACGATAAATTTGTCCACCTCTAGAACACATTCGTTGACAAATTGAAAATAGTATTCAGATTTATCTTCAAAATTGGAGTTATCAGTCAATTTCTTGGTGATGTTGCATTTTCTCTTTTCCTTCATTTTGCCTGCCAGAATTTTTTATGGGCAAAGTTTATCTCGGGCATTTGGGTGTTTTGGAAAATAGGGTTGTAAAATCTTCCACTTGGTTAGTTGAGGTGATTTCTATTTTATGTTCAAAAAATTAGAATTGGAGATGGACACGTTTTTGTAATAGCAAAGTGAGATTCAATTACAATCGATCGGCGGCAATGGTACAAGGTTGACAAACAATTTTGAAACTGGAGAATGGGTAAAAAAATAAAGGGATAAAATAGGAGTTAAAAAGGAACGAAATCCGTTTTTGAAATCCATTTTAATTCATTTCGTAGTCTTTTTCTTTATTATAATTGTTTAGGCTCAATTTAAAATGTGGTTGTTCGTCTTCTCCTTTTTCTCTCTATAAATCATATTTGAAGCTTTTTTCAGAACACTTTTTGATGATTTCTCCAATTTGAAGAAAAAGCTGACAATGGAGAGGGAAAAGAGGCAGTTGTGAGCTGAAGAAGGATAAGAAGGGTAGGATGAGAATTTTCAAAAAAAGAAACTGTATCCTGCTATATATTAATTATTCTAAAAAGAATGCTATAATTATAAAAGGTTGGCCAAAATATGCTATGAGTAGCGAATACCCTAAAAACAAAAGTATTTATAACATATAATATATATTTTTTAAATGTTGACTACATATATACTTAAATTCAAAAGTCAAAAGTCAAAGGATCAAGTACATAACTCTTAAAACAATATCTCCAAATTCAAAAAGTAAAAACAAAAACAAACAAATAAACACTCCTATAAAACCTTCTAGTTGTTTGTTTCTCGGGTGGAAGAGAAAGGCCTAGATGATCTGAACCTAAAAACATATATCAATATAAATAACTTTATAAAATTTTAATTTAAAAACAGCTCATTTATTCCACTCAGTTTTTTGAAAACTTCCAAATACATGTCCCCAAATCCATAGTTTGGCCAATGAATTTAGGGTGGTAGTGGTAAGGATTTGAAGATTCTTTTATCATTTCTACAAAAATTCTGTTTCTAGATCTCTTTGTTCCTTTTTCTTTTTTTTCATTTAAGCAAACAAATTAGATAAATTCAAATTATCCTAAATTACCACTTTGAAAGAACACAAATACCAAATGAATTAATATATTTATGTGTGTCAATAATATTTTGTTTCCTTTTTTATTTTATTTTGTATCTATACACTATATACTCATTAGTCAAATCAAAGATGTAACCCTTTGGATAAAGGGAATAAAAAATGTGACTTAATTTAAAGAATAAGATTTTCTTCAAGATAAAGAAAGTTGTTGACCCTATGTATAAAACCTTATTATTGGAGGGTCTTTCTACCATCAGAATCTCAACAATATTTGGGGGCAAAACAAGAAAACTAAAATAGTCATGTCTGTCCATAAAGTGTATAAAAATGTTGTTAATATTAAAGTATAGAATGTCTGATCCTATTATAAAATATGAATTATTCATGTTTGACCTTAAGTTGCTATGACTGCATTTTAAATTAAATTTAAATTTATATGTGTGGTTAGATAAAATTCAATTTTGTTTAAAAAAAGATAAAATAAAATTTTAATTTATATGTGTAATTAGATATAAATACAATAGAAATTACTCACAGCTAAATAAATACGTGAAACAGTTATTCATATATGAATGAAATAATGTTTTGTATTTTATAATAATAACTTAAATGGTTGGTCAAATAAAATTGAGTTCAAAATTTTCAATGAAATTCTATTAAATAGCCAAATACATCGTTTGTTAGAGGTTATGCACTACAAAATCTATTTATAAAGTTTTATAATATATTAAAACTAAATTATAATTTTCAATATATGTATTCATATTTAACTTTATGAAGTAAAATTAATAAATAGGAGTCTTTCACCATTCTATTGATATAATATAATATAATAAAATCTACTATTATTATTATTTTCAAGTAATTATTCATTTGTCAATATCATATATACCCTCTTGTTTCACTTAAAAGGAGTAAAGTTTTATAGACATTAAGTTTGAGCTAATAACAAAAAAGTTAGAGGTTGGAATCTTCTATCTCTAGTTAAGTTTAATTCGGAAAGATAAAAAATAAAAAATAAACACCATCTTGCTCCAAATTAATCTATTTTTAATTTTCTAGTTTTAAAAAAATGTTTTTAGGGAGGAAATGAAATTACCATAATACCCTTCGAAGTTGATATTTGAATGTGAAGATAAAAATTGAGTTTTGAAGATTAGATTCATGCATAAGTTTTCAGTATTTTCTACTAGAATATTGGTTACATGCAACTGGCAAATAAAACCAAGACCCTATAATAGACCAAACTTTGACAAAAATAGTTGAACTAAAATCCAAAATATCCAAGAAAAAAAAAATTACGGCATCTCCTTCGATTTTTATTTTTTAAAAAAATACTTCATTTAATTATATAATCTTAGGCTGACTTTGGTTTGGAAGCACATAAAAAGTGAGTGACATATTAACTTAATTGATAGATTGTAATTTAATTTAACTAATAATTACGAGTTCAATCATAAAATGAATATTTGACTAATCATTTTATTTAAAAATAGTGATTCAAATATAACATGTTTTTAAGATTAATACCAAATATAGTTAATATAAACTCCAAATTTAGTTTAATTTTTTGGTTTTCAAATTATAGCATATATTGTTTAAGAATTCAAACTTTTATTGATTTTTTTTTTTTTTTTTGAAACCCAAACTTTTATTGACTTGGTAAAATATACATACTAACATTTATTTTATTTACAAAATATGGACCCACGTAAAAAAAATATCTCGAAAGGTGTAAAAATCTTTATAATAATTGATTTATTTGCTTTCGGTAACTTTATATTACTGTGAGATGTTTGGTATACATTGAACTTTAAATCTAAAATGATTATTGTTTTTCCAACGAATAAAACGAAAATCCAAAATCATTATCTGCCCACAATTGTACCCTCTCTTTTTTTTGTCTTTCCCTTATTTAGTTTGTTTTGTAATAACAACATAATGTCTTTTTTTTTTTTTCTTTTTTTTGCTTCTAGTCGTAGCACATGATTTGAGCTTCTGATTATTAATCAAATTAAATAATTTAATTTCATGGAGGATTAACAGGAAAGCCACAGTATTGTGATGTGTGCCCTCAAATTTGTGATTATTAATTTATTTATTTATTTGTAAAATTAAAAGTATCGACTCTTGCACGGGTGTGAGATCGACACGTCGCAAACCAACACTACTACAAAAAAGGGTTTAGATGACACTTGTGTTAAATAAAATTTATGAGGGAGAAGTAATAAAAGTGTCATAAACAAAAACACGCGTTTTATGACACTTTATTAGAATCATCTTATAATCATTAATTAAAATAAAATTAACATCACAAGAAAGTGTCATAAATTAAAAAGGCGCGTTTTATGACACTTTTTGATAATCATAAATTTATAAAACTAATTTTATCAATATATTTAAAACCAATTTCCCTCTAGGGAAGAAACGCAAAACCCTCGCTCGCTTCCATCTTTGCACCCCTAAGGCTTTCATCTTCGCCTTCCTTTCTTACCTTAGTCTCTCATGGGCTTCAACCAGCCCGTAGCTCTCTTTTGATTTCTTCTCCAGCGTCACAGATCAGACACTACTACAAAAAAACAGTATAGTTGACGCTCGATTGTTTTAAAGACTTGACATTTTTACAAAAAAGCGTCAAGTAATCATACTTTAAATATAAAGAGCGTCAACAAAGGTAAAAAGGCGCTGAAATTTTCTTTAATTTTATTGATAGGTTTTAGTTGACACTCAATGCACGTTAACTTTAGAGATATTTCTCTTGACATAGATAAAGCATCAATTCACACTACTTCCAAATAATTAAGTAACAATACAACAAAAACCCTTTTTTAATTTTTTTTTTATAGCACTAGATAGAAAGCGCTATTAAAAATGTCTAAAAAATAGGCGCTTTTTTTTTTTTAAGTGATCGCCCAAATTTATGTTACACTTTTTCCTTTACTGCTCATATCACCCTCTTCTTCTCTCACTATTGAGTTTTCACTCTTTAATTCCAAACCTTAACAAAAATCACCCACCCTCGACATTAGAATCACCTCAACAAAAATCCATCTCTCCCGACACTACTACAAAAAACAGTATAGTTGAAGCTCGATTGTTTTAAATACTTGACGTTTTTAGAAAAAAACATCGAGTAATCATACTTTAAACATAAAGAGCGTCAACAAAAGTAAAAAAGGCACTGAAATTTTCTTTAATTTTACAGCTAAGTTTTAGTTGACACACATTAACTTTAAAGATATTTCTCTTAACATAAACAAAACGTCAACAAACACTACTTCCAAATAATTAAGTAAAAAATCTCTTTTTAAGTGTTAAAAAAATAGGAAAAAAAACAAAAAAACTCTTCAATGCTTCGACATTTCTAGGTCTTCGACGACAGTGGCCTTCCTCATCCACGCTCGCAATTGTTTCCGGCTCCATTCAACCGCCGACGTCTCATTACGCTTCACAGTGATAAACCTTTTCCTTATTTTATTCTGCCTTATTCTTCAAAAAAATTTCTTCTTCCTGTACGTTTCGTTTTTTTTTTGTGTGAAGAAATTTCTAATCTCTTTCGCTTCCTTCAACGCTGCAAGATTTCGAAAGGGCTATTTGGTCTCCAAATTGGGCGCTGCAAGAATTAAGAAGAGCTAACTGGTCTCCAACACTAATCAATGTACAGTAAGATAGGGTTATTGTTTTGTTCGATCTCTCTTCCAAAGTAATGTCCCCTCTTTATATTTTTCTTTATTTGATTGTTGTTGTGCTTAATAGAAGTTTTTATCTCCTATATGTTTATTTATATTAAAAAGAAACCTATATCTCACTCACTCTCATGTAGTGTATTCGAACTCTGCCTTGTTGAATTAATTCTGGATGCCTAAATATAAAGATTTGAATGGTTTCCTCATTGAATTTCTCAGTTGGAGGATGATTGAGGGGTTTAGTAGTTTCAAGGGTTTTAACTCTTTTGCTTTCATTTTCATTTGAGCTATTCATTTTTATTGGGTATTGGGAAAGAAAGATTGAATGAATTACTTGTTATTACATTGCTAGATTTTCAATTCTTATTCGGATTGTCATCCCAAATTTGTTTCTTATGTCTATTTGATTGACTATACTTTCTGGTGAGGGCAAGGAAGGATGATAAAGTGGTTTGTTGATCTGAAAGGTTAGAACTCTTGCCCATAAGAGCAAAGCTCAAGTGGCATGATGCATAATTTACTAACCGCAAGGTTATGGTTTCAAATCTCTCTTTCCAAATATTGTTGAACAAAAATAGGGTTTGAACTCTTTTGCATTTTTGGTATGTGGACTCTTTAGATGTCAAGGAAAAAGGACAAAACCTAAGCAACAACCCCATTTTTCCCTTGGTGAGACAAAAGACAACCTTAAAAAGTGTGAGAATGTCAATGGAGAATGTGGAAATTAAAAAAACAACCAATAAGCTTTGTTCTGCCGTTACAAAGAAGATGAAAAGGCAAGAATTCTCTAGCTTTTGATTGAAGCATACACAAGAAATAGAGCCCCAAAGAAAAAGAATGTTCAGCAAGATTTTCCTTTGATCCAAGAGTTACAAAAGTTAGAAAGCCACACAACTACTTAAAAACAAAGACAAAGAAGGAGAACTATCCGTTGGTCTGAGAGCAACAACCCTAAACTCAGAGGATGGACAATCAAGTAAACAAGTTGTTGTCCTTTGAAGTTACTTGTATTAAATTCTAGGAATTTGGCTTGCTATTTACTGTAGAATCATTGACAAAAGAGGCTGTTATACATATAGGACTATTCATAGCAGTTGTGATATTGCTTTTAGTGTTGCAAATTTCTCCACAAATACATTGTATATCTTTGCATGTACTTGGCTGCTTTTTATATCTTTATCTACTTGGTTGCTTGTTTTTAGAAATATTCGTGAATATCAATGTAATTTACTCATGGTATTGGTGGTCGTGGCCCATTCTAACTCTGGGCATCCAGTGGCATGAATAAATCATAAATTTTAAATACTTCATGTTTTCTTTAATATTTGGAGAATGAAATGCATTATTGAAATGTTATGTGGAAAAATATTTTAAGAAAGACATATTGTTGCTTAAGAACCCAGATAATTCATGACTGTTTCAGAAGAGTTTTGAGATAATAAGGGACATTGTCGCTTCGGAGGGAAAATGAGGCTACTTTTATTCGGTATTTCTCTTCTTGGGTACTTTACATTTTCTCATTAACTTTTGATATATAGATGTGGATTTGTCTGTGAATATTCTTGCTGATATTAAATGCTATGTAGATTTGAATCCATTGTTACTGTTCAGAATAAGAGTAAGATATCTTATCTTCCTATTCTCAATGCCAATATCTTTAGGCCTCAATAGATTAACATTTGGTTACTTGTTTTTTTTTTTTTGCCTCCAATTTCTCTAGAATGGAATTCATCTACAATGAATTTAGTCAATTTTAAGAAAACATTATAATCTCAGTTCTTTACTTGCACGGTGGAAGTATTTTTTGTTATTAGTTTTAATAGGATCTTGGAACTATTTCATCTATGAATAAAAAGTTTTATTTCCTACGGAAAAAAAAACTTTTCTTTATAACTTTGGTTTGGATTTGAAAACATAGGTTAACAACTTAGATTGTAAATACTTTTTTTTTTGTATTTGGATTTTAGATGCCTACTGCAAGGTGGTGGTTTTGAGTTTTTTGTTGAACTTGTTGAACTATTGATCTCCCATTTGAGCATCTCTTGCTTTATTTGTTTGTAGATGTGTATTTGAACTTCATTGTTTTCATTTTCAAAGTCATTATTTAAGTATGTAATGCTTACAAGAGCATGATTCGTTACTCATGGGATTAGATTCATGTTTCTTTCTCAAATTTTCTGTGTTTATTTGCAGATCTATACCACTTTGTTGAAATAGTGCGTTTCTGAATGCCAGATCGTTGAATCTTACATTGAGCTCGACAACTTTTCATCGAGCATGTGTAATCAATTGAAGTGATTGGTTTTAGTGGGGGTATAATGAATTGTATAGGTCTTCAACACAAAAAGCAAACCAAATTGCAATGCTTTTCTAATGAGAGGAGAGTGTAGACATTTTGCAAGTGCTTTTACAAGGTTTGCATTTCTCAATCCTACAACATTCACTATTGCATTGCATTTCATAATAACTAACTTTCAAGTACTTTATTCTTGTTCCCACTACCTTAGTATTCCTATCATATTGCTTTTAGTTAAGACATTGAGAAGATTCATTTTTCTATTGAAAGTACTGCCAGGGAAAATAGGGAAAATATGGAGCATAACTTCTGTTGGACTCACCACAATTTTTTGTTGTTCTTGTTCTTGTTTGAACGTTGTTCTTTAATTTTTTTTTAGTTACCCAAATAGTGAAGGTCAATTTCCTTGGATTTTCTTGACCATGGTTAGGCCTTGAGACGGCCACACACTCACAAATATCTAAAAACAAACAAACCAAAAAACTTCATTTTAGTAGTTGGGCTAAAGCACTCGCACCCTGCTTTAACTTTTCAATAGGCATCAATTTGAACTAGTTGGCTACAAGAAAGCTTATTTCTTTTTCTTAGATCAAACTAGGTTGATTCAATGCGAACTAGTCACATACATCAAAGCGCTAACCATAGTTGTTTGTGATTATAGTTATTATTGACTTTACGATAGTTTGATATATATACGGATTGTTTTATGATGATAATTAGTTAGTTGATTTTTGTTTTTCTTCTATTGATTTATTTGTTTTTAGTTTGAGAGTTCATAACTAAAATTTTCTGATATAATGATAGTGTCTTCTTATCCTTATGTATTTTTTGCTTATTTTTTGTTCTACTTTAGTGGCATGTCACTTTTCAGTATGATTTTTGTTTGTTTTGATAAACAAATAATACTCTTGGTTATTTTCTCACATTTTGAAAACTTGTAGAGCAACATCTTGACCTATGATGACAAATAATTTGATTTAGAATTTATTCAACATTTACTACAATAAAAAGTAAATTTTTGAAAAATAATTTAAGGATTATGTAGGGGAAATCTTAGAAGTTGTATATAAGGTAGAGCCTTATCCTCCTTGACAATGATTAACTTGCTAATTCCAAAGTCTGCAATATATTTCTAAAATCACACAATTAATAAAAACTAACTTTAGACATTTCCAAGAAATTAGAGGAGTTGATGCAATCGTTAGAATCAAAGAAAATCTTATGATGTACTCTCCAAATTTTAATGGTTGTGACCAAATTTAGAAAAGCTCTCTTACAACTATTATTCTTTATTTGAAGCGTATCTATTTCTGATGGTTCTTAAGTCTTGCAAGTTTTTATTCTCTGCACAATAATTTTGAGAAATAGATATTTAGAGATTGATAGTAATTTATGTGACTAATAGTGATCGTTTGCAAGGTGCTGCTTAATGTTGGTTTTTAGTTCTATTTGAACCCTAAATAACGAGGGCGAATTAAGTGTGGGACATGTAGACATCTTACTCTATATCATTTTATTCTTTTGAGCAGTAAACTAGCTAGTGAAAGCATGGTGCCTTATTACTGTTGTCTAATGCCTAATGTCTTGAGATTGATATCTAGAAGGATGTTCATTCTTTTATTTTTGGGTAAGAAACAATTTCATTAAAATATGAAATTAGTGCCATAATGGCAATTACAAAATACCTCTCTTGTTAAATATGAAGGTGGATGTTCATTCTTTTAGATGGTTTATGTTGAATGCTGATGTTATTTGTGGCAGCACAATGAAGTCAATGAGCTTATTAAAGGTAGACCTCTGAGGATAACTTCGAATTCTTTCAATCGTTGAAATAATATTGTGATTCAGTTAATACTCGCATAATAAATGAGTACTCTAATTTTCTTGTAGTTCTTACAAGTTCCAATTATCAGTATATAAACATTGTTTTCTTTTTATTTTGTCATCAAATGTTTCTCAAATGTTTTAACAGGAACTATAATCTTGTGGGGCGACGATGCAAAGGTGGATCGACAATGAAGAGTTGTCAGAAGGCTGCTAATCACTGCAAATAAACAACATGCATAGCTCTTGCTTTAGTGATCCAGTTAAAAATGTATGTATATATCTCATTAATGAAAAATATTTGTTGCTCTTTTTGTTGCATTTAAAAAAAAATTTATTTCTAATAGATTCCGGATATAAAACTAATTGTAGGTCTTTTGGAAAAAGAAATAGACTTCTTTACAAGAGGGTGAGCTAAAACTTTTTACTTTATGCATGTTACTTTATGTATTCGAGTCACAAGATTGTGGCTATTCTTCTTGTGCAGCTGCACATGAGATTCTGAGCTTGTTTGATATTCATCCATCTCCTATTTTTATTCCACTCTTGCATGTTTGTCCCAATATTTTTTGTTATTATAGAACTTGCTGTAATTTTTATTAATCATTTATCTTATTTAACTACCTAGTCACTGTTCGTGCTTCTTTAAATCTTTGTTGCATCTTTACTAGTTCATTTCTTTCTTTTTTTTGTACTTAATTTGCTTTGGTGAATGTATCTCAGGAAGAGCTTGATGAGCTTATACTACAAATGAACAAGGAATACATAAAACTTTCAAACTTGGCACTATCATACGAAAAATTTATAACTACTCGGTAAGTTCAATATACTTATTCAATGTTCAAAGTCTAATTGATGTATAACTTTCCTTCCTTATATTATTATTATTATTATTATTTTATTAAGTTTATTATCATTATGGTATCTTTTTTTTTCCTTAAATGTCATTTTCCATAGAGATTGATATATTTTCCAATTTTTTTTTTTTTTGTTACATGAATTTTGTACTTTGTAGGTTGATAAACTTCTAAAAGATGAAGTAAGTGGAGGGATCGTAA
>JBBMKA010043669.1:0-21010 GCA_037833695.1 Sechiopsis laciniata | reverse complement strand
TTTTATGAACGGAATCTATAATAGCATGTTTGATTATTACTTTTTTTATCACAACAATTTTTAGAGTCAAACCATTAACTTGTAATCTCATGATGGAAGATATATATCAATTGCTGTTGAATTAAATATTTAATTTGAATAGTTTAACAACATCTGTTCATATCTAATGATTCGAGTCTGCACACTCCAAATTTTCGTAAGATAACCCATTCACCTATTTGATGTGGAGTAATCAACTTTTTTACTTCTTTCCTAGCTTTCAAAAAGTAGAAAACAAGAAATCGAAACTTTTTACTCCCCCTATCAAAATTTAACCCCACAAAAAGAAAAGTAAAAAAAAAAAAAAACTAATATTGATTTTTTTTTTTTTTTTTTTTTTGAACTGGAAAGTAAGGTTGATTTTTAAAGTTCACTTTTATTAGACTCGGTAAAATAAAACCAATAATTTCCAAATAAAAAAAGGCAAATTAAACATGTACAAAAACAAAACAAGTTCTGAAGTACCAAGACCGTTGAACCAAAAATATGTTGAAAGGTAGTTCTGAATGTTTTAGAAGAATTTTAATCATTAAAAAGTTGCAATTTAGAAAAATTAAAATTTTTCCATAACCCTCTCTTTATTTTGAATTATGGTAGATATGCTATTAAAAACCATTCTCTCAATGTTGCTCTTCTCCAAAACTCTCCCGTTATCTAAAAAATAGCTATGAAATTTTCAATTAAGCTCATTATAATTTGTAGCTTACTCTTATAAAACATTATAAATAAGTTTGATGTAAACATTAGAAAAATATAACAATTCAATAGAACTGCCTCTACTTAGGTTTCTTTCTACTTTATTCTTCACTTGTGCTCTTGTTTACTTTTGTTCTTGCTTTCCTAACACTTTTAAATTTCTATTTCCATAATCTTACCATCATTTGCATTGACAGCATCAACAATAAAAGAAACAAAATATAACATAAGCAAACTTTAGAATCTTGAAATTATAAGGGAAAGATCCTACTGCTGTTAAATTTTCCCACCTACAAATATTGGTTGAATTCAAAAAGATTATTTATCATCATCTCTATCAAAATTAACTTACAGGCCAAATACTAGTAAAAAGAAAGGGCAAACAAAATATGAAAAATACCTAATATCCTAGTCTCAAATACCAACAATTGCATCAATTTGGCCATAAATTTTCAACTCGGAATTGAAGATGCAAATGATAGTTTAGAAGTTCAAACCGACTTTTACGAACCAAAGAATGCAAACTGCTGCCGTTTGTAGCCCCGCTCGAGCATCGGTTCTATCTGTATGCATGAAACAAAGCTCTGTTTCTGCCAATATCAAAGAACAAAATAGATATTGCCAAAGATTGTAACAACTCAAAATCCTCAACCGAACAAATTCCACCTCTTATTCCTCGTGACATTTATTCAGTTGAAAGCCTGATGTGTGATGTTGTCAAACTAACTACTCATTATCGACCAACGACATTACCGGAATCCCTTTGCTCGTAAAGCTCGAACACTGAACATGCAACTCATTCCCAACCTCGAAGTCCTTCATGTCGTCCCCCTGAATATAACAAAAACAAAAAAAAAAAGTAGAAAACTCATCATCTTTTAGACTTTTTTTTTTTTTAAATCATCAATCTTTTAGACTTGAACAATGTAACTTTTCATCCCCAGAAACATAAGTGATCCACAATATTATAAGGCCTAAAATGAAGAAAGTACCTTGAATCGATACATCCCGCGAAGTCCTTCACCCAAATCAAGTACTAAACCACGGGCTCGAATCTGAAAAACCTTTGCTCTGAGTTTCATTCCAAGTTTCAGATTCTTTGCAGTTATGGGGCCTTCAACATCAACTTCATTGTCACTTGCACCATTCTGAGTCAAGGGTTTTGACTGGGGTTCTGATCTAGAATTGGCATTTGTTTTTCGAGAATTCTTGGGTTTCAAGTTCACACCAGAAGATTTTTTTGCCTCATCACAATCTTCAGTTGGTTTTCGAGAAGTCTTAAGTTTCAAGTTCACACCAGAAGATTTTTTCACCTCATCACAATCTTCAGTTGGTTTCCGAGAAGTCTTAAGTTTCAAGTTCATACCAGAAGATTTCTTATCCTCCTCATCGCAATCTTCAGCACTTCGAATGAGGATCGACGGAATTGAAGACGTAGGATTTACCTCACTACTTACGCTAGTGTCCACCGGAGAAGTATTGGGTGTACAACTCAGAGTTTCGTGCCGCATCTTAGATACTTCTTGAACTGGAGGAACAGAATTTCCATTTTGACCTTCAGCTTTTGGTTTGGGCAAAGTTGCTTTAATAGACAATTTGATGTTACCACGAACATCTTGACCTATGCACATCAAGGAAATCCTCTGACCAACAGATACAACATCTGTAACTCGGGGGACCTGTTCATAAGAAATTTAACTTTTTTTAGAAAGAAAAAAAAAAACACTTGTAAATTCAAAACAAAGGTCAAATACAGTTCCAAATATTCTCCAGAACTAAGGTTGCACAAATGGCTTCCTTCTCGACCCCTAACTATTTTTTTTTTTTTTTTTGAAACAAGGTAACCACGCCTGTACCTAGGCCAGGCACCGGAGACATCGTAGGAGTAATGTCACAGGTGAGTCTCGAACTTGGGACCTTGAAGGGAACATACCCTCAAAGCCCCAACTCTTCAACCACTACGCCACCCCTTGGGAATGACCCCCAACTATTAAAATCTTTTAATTTGCAAGATAACCATAGCTCTCTAAACATTTGACAAACTTGTAGAATTTAAATGTCATACAACAGTATGGGTTTTTTACTTTCTTTTTGAAACCGGCAAATCGTAGCTTTGCTCCACTATACCCGAGGTAACCACGCCCGTCGCCGTCCCTAGGCCAGGCACCGAAAGACACCTAGGAATGCAAACACGAAAGGTGTCTACAAATTAATGTCACAAGTGGGACTCGAACTTGAGACCTTGAGAGAATCACACCTTCAAAGCCCAAGCCTTCGACCACTACGCCACCTCTTCGGGACTACAATATGGGTTATTACTCTTAAAGGTTAAATATTAGAACAATTTAGATAATTTTCATGACAAGAGATCATCCAAAATAAAGATATTTTGTCGAACTCATTCCAAGAAAAAATTGCATACTGGATCATGTGACAACTCTGAGATGTGGAGAAGGCCTTGCTGCCCACCATTAAACTCAACAAAGGCACCATACTCTTTTACTGAAGTTACAACACCTTTATAAATTCCTCCAATTTCAATCTCACGGCCAAGTGTGAAATCAACCTGTAAAACAGCGAAGTTACCTCAGTCAACCTGAAAAAGAGTTGCATGAGACTATCTTTACTAGATATATAAAGTATAAACATAGTTATACTGCAGATACTTAACAAAAATTTACAAAAGGACACCGAGACACGTCAAACAGTAGCCTTCGAAAATGTGAGGATAACATGGAACACAAGTTAGCAACAAGGAAAAGGCATACCTTTTCTAGTACGTTTTCCATCACAGTTTTATTTTTAGCCAGTATGGTAAGAGTTCCATCGCCTACTGATATGCGTGCACCTGAACAACAGTAAGTATACAAGTCAAGAAAACCACGCTGAAGAAGAGACGACCATAATTCAATATACAAGAAGCATCCAAGCTGAAACTAACAAACAATTTATCCAGATAGTTCTTTCTTGTGGTATTTGCAACGTGCCACTCTGATATTCGTACAGTAGCCAGACAAAAAATTCACTATCAGCACAAGTGAAAGAACTGCTACAACAGAAGACAGTGCATCTATGCTTGATTCAACAGCAATCACATAGATCAAATAAAATAATTGGGCATAAAGACTTGGTTTGCACTTTTTTTTTGGATAGGAAACGAAAAACTTTCATTAATATGATGATAAGTTAGAAAAGACCTATCATTAGTTATAAAAACCTTTCCAATGAGATAAAAGAGTAGAAAAATTATATTCTTTGAAAGGTAAATTTTGTGTGCCCATGACATAGCAAGATAGGTAATAGAGTCGATTAAGTTCTCAGCTTGATCATTAGTGTTTGAAAAAGTGTGTTTATTCCGCACGTTCCATATCTTCCACCAAAAAGCAAAGATGAAGAGGAGCCATAAAGTCTTCTAGTCGGATTTAAAAGGGTGACCATGTATAAATAAAGACTTGGTTTGCACTTGCAGCCAAAATAAAATAAAAAACACTGGAAGTCTAGAACTATACAGAGATGCCAAATTGAACTAATTCGATTACATGGGGGCCTGGGGCAAGAACACCCACATCATAAACGCTGAAAAAACATCATTTGAGATTATGAAACTTAAAGCAATAAACTATAAAAAAAAACATCATTCTAATCTCAAATTCAAAAGATACCTGTTTCCTCTTCAATTTTTTTCTTCAAAGCACCAAGAGGTCCAATTAGGCGACGAATAGCATCATTACTGTACTTCATGGTAACTGCAATTGATCACATTGACCAAGCGCATTTAATAGGTTTCAAGTAATATACAATAGTCAATGAAGAAGATACTTCAATAGTTATTCCCACCTAGTCGAGGAGAGTTCTCATCATCCTTAATACGTGGTGCATTAATCTCACGCTCCATGTGCTCAAGTATATGCAGACGACCTTTACGTGCAGGCTCTAGGGACTCACAAATTATGTCCAATGGAATTCCAGCAGGTTTTATGTCCAACTGAATTGAAGTAATGCCTTTTCGTGTGCCTGCTATTTTGAAGTCCATATCCCCCAGATGGTCTTCAAGTCCCTACAAATCCATATGCAAAAAAAACTCACGAATCAAATTTGTATACAAAAAAAAAATACATGTGAAATTTTGATATGCATGTGAAATTCTGCTTGGTCTCTTTTTTTCCGTAATAAGTCCAACATTCATTAAGGAAAAAAACACACACACACAAGGCCCACGTCAGTTTTCACACCCCAGATTTCAAATAATTGACCTTAAGCCTTCGATGTCTCCGGTGCCTGGCCTAGGACGGGCGTGGTTACCCTTGTTTAAAAAAAAAAACTAGAAATATAACCAGGGAGGAGGGCAAGAGAAAATCTTACCAGTATATCAGTCAAGATACGGTAATCTTTAATTTCACCAGTTGCTGGATCAGTTTCACTAACAAGGCCCACTGAAACAGCAGCCACATGTTCACTCAATGGGACACCAGCATCCATTAATGCCATACTACCTGCAAAAATAAGGTCCTAATAATCACACAAAATCCTAATACACCATCTCAAATTAATATAACTATAGAAGTCATACTTGGACAGTAATCTAAGTTTGCCAAACAGATTCAACCAGGAAAGCAGAATTTCATTATCTTGAGTAGGCTTTTAAAAGAAAGCGACTGATTATTGAATTGGAAATTAAGGAGAAATCAAATCCATTACAAGTTGTTACTACACAAATCATACAGATTACAAACAATATGGATAACATTTAATTTCAACCAAAAGATGTTAAAGCTCCACAACAGTTTTAATGCAAGACCTTCGACTGATGCAAGAGTAAATAGTACCTCCACAAACAGTTGCCATTGATGTCGAACCGTCTGATGCCATGACTTCTGAGGTAACTCGGACAGTATATGGAAATTCCTTTTCAGGGGGTAACACAGCAAGCAAAGCTTTCTCCGCAAGAGTTCCTAACAAAAAAAAAAGTATATTTAATTAATAAAGAATTTCGTTAAGTAATTGTAGAGTGTCAAATGTTTAATCTCATATACAAGTGTATTAATGCTTTAGATGATAGACATCACAACTTCCCAAATTTACTCTCATCACACCACATATTTGCAATGAAAAGAAAACCTCTCTACACCTGATCATGTTATTGGTAGCAAAAAAAATTACGGATAAATAATTATTACATTATGACTTAAAATCCCAAGGATTTCTTAAATTTTGATCTTTACCAAGGATGTTCCAGATACCTCAAATTTTGCTTGTTATCAATGGATGGCTAATATAAAGGACTTTGACTGAAAATGCTGAAGTTAATGTTAACCACTACCATATGTGAAAGAGAACCATTATTTCCCAAATTGAAACAACACTTTATTCTTTATGACCAAGTTGTTATACCAACTACCAAGCCGCCCACTTTAGTTTAAATATATTGAATAAAATGAAAAAATAACTTATTTACCATGGCCAACTTCACGTCTATTTAAACCACCTCGCTTTCCCACTTCATTAATTGAAAACGGGGGGAAACTATAGTGAAGCATAAAACGCTTTGATGGTGGACCAACAAGGGAATCCAAGCGCTGAGCATCTCCTGGTGCTCCAAGTGTTACAGTACATAAAACCTGTACAATAGTTCATTAGAAACGTTCTTTAAGAATTAGAAGTTAAAAGTAAAATGTAACGAAGTTTTTCTGATGCTTAATAATGAAATGACTAATAATAACGAGCCAAAAACTACTAATTAATTGTCTGAGCTGACCTGCGTATCTCCTCTAGAAAAAATTGATGACCCATGAAGTATAGGCAAATAATTGGATTCACAATACAAAGGCCTAACTTCATGAAGACGTCTACCATCAACTCTAAGTCCTTCTGCAATGATCCTTCTGCGGACAACCTGATATTTCATAAACTTGTAAAATTAACATGACAAATAACTAAATTTCTAAGAGAGCATAAAGATGCATCCATTAGAAATTTATCTGCCTGAAACAAAAACCATGTCTTTTGTACTTCATTAAAAACATGATCGCCATCCAGTTTTTTTTTACTTATGTTTGAACCAAAATCAAAATCATGACAATAATGTAATACAGATACCCTAGGAAAAGTTACATATTTCTTGAAATAGTGATACGGACAGTTGGATAAACTAAATGGATTTCACTGAATTGTCAACTTTGAAATACAAGGAGACAGCAAGCTTCAAATAGACATTTTAAATATGATCAAATGATAAACAAAAAAAAATTGTTTTTATTGAGACTAAGAAAAAAGAATGAATAAAAAAACATAATGAACTATTAACTATAAAGAAGCTCAAGAGACATTAACATCTTTCAAATGTTTATAACTGTATAATCATATGCATACCTTTTTTCTCACATAGTCCACTGCTTTTGGCAAAACCTTCAGGCCTTCCTCATCGCATTCTTCTTCAAATACTTTCTTTACATCTTGTGTGATTTTCTCTAAGGCCTCTCCACGTTCAAACTAAATATAATACACATTTAAAACTGTATGGTTATTGTTCATAAAAATGTTTACTGGGATAAAGGTGATAGTTTTCTTTAAAAAGAAACATGAAATACACACACAAAGGAAGGTCAGCAGGAGTTTAAGTCAATAATTCAAACATTCATCTTGCAGTTAAACAGTGAATACCTTTCCATAAGAGGGGTCAGTGAAAACAGCTTCAATAGGGGCTTCGGCTAACTTAGTAACTTTCTCCATTGTACTATCTGACACCATGGACAACTTGTATTCCTTCTTCAGTTTTCCAGCTTTAGCAGCTAGTCTGATTTGAGGTTCGAGAAACTTAACTGCCTACAATATAAAATTCAGTAATGTCAGTAGCAATCAGTTAAAAAAAGCCTAGCTGCGTTAATTAAAATACCCCATCACTTACTTCAGGATGAGCTAACCTCAATCCAGCTTCAAGATCTTTTTCTGTGATTCCACGTGCTTGGACATCCATCATCAAAGTTTTCTCCCTTGAACAGGCATATACTAAGTTGAGGTCGCTCAAGTTAAGCTGCATTATATCCAACACTAATACATTCATAAATAGGACAAATCCAACTACAAGATCTTTGTGTTGGTAAACGCACAAAAGTTAACTATTTGTTCATTTTAATAGTTTTATGACAGTCACAGAAACTAAACTAGTTTTCTATTACACAATTGCACTCTCAAGCTGTTTTTATGAAGCAGACAATAGGAAAATACTAATAAAAATTAACGTGTTAAGAATTTAAGACAGACAGACAAGTAGTACAATCATAGATACTGTATCATAAAATATATTGCTCAAAGGGTCCGTTGTAACAAAAAAAAAGGGTGGCAAGGAAATGGAAGGGTTGCATGGGACATGGGAGAGAGTCAACACGATAAAACTGTTAAAGTGAGAATTCACAATATTAAAAAACAAAAGCCAATTAATACTATTAAACTGAATTAAATTTCAAGACGTGGAAAAGAAAGCTGTTAGTTTCATGATGGAAAGTGGTAGTAGAAAAACTGAAATAGAAGTAAAACTTAGCTAGTTACAAAAATAAATCCTTCTTTTTTTTGAAACCGAGAAATCGGAGCTTCGCTCCACTATATGCGAGGTCACCACACCCGTCACTAGGCTAGGCACCGAGAGACATCGAAGGAATAGAGACACGGGAGGTGTCTACAAAATAATGTCACAGGTGAGTCTCAAACCAATTTAGCATACATGCAATTTCGGAGAAGAGAAAACAAATAGGCAACAAAAAAAAACAAATAAACACATTATGTTTGTATGCATGAAATATAAAGAGAGTGGGGCGCAGTCGAGCACAACCGTAATTACCTCATCCATTGTCGGGTTGACAACAAACTGGCCATTAATTCTTCCTATGCGTATCATTCCAATGGGGCCACCCCAGGGAATATCTGATAACATAAGAGCAGTGGATGTTGCATTAGCTGCCATAACATCTGGATCTTGTTTACCATCAGAAGAAAGAACGCTGGCCATTACCTTTGATTAGGGAATATGCATGAAAGTCATCAAGACAAAAAGGGTCACAGAAGAGGCAAGCCAAAGTATAGTGACATGTACTATAGTCGACTAGACATATGACCTAAACTCACAATACATACCTGAACCTCATGGTAAAATCCAGCAGGAAATAATGGCCTAATGGGACGATCTATAATGCGGCCACATAAAAGTTCACGCTCTTTAGGAGCCCCTTCCCTTCTCGTGAATGTACTAGGAATTGCACCTTGTGCAAATTGCTTCTCTTGATAATCCACCTAAACAGATGAAAAACAAAGTCATCTAAGCCTTTCTTCACTACACATTCTAACAAATGAAGTAGGAAGGATATATGACGGAACCAAACCACCCAATAACGTAAATCAGCATAGAGTTTCATCAAAATGTGCGGAAAAAAAAGTTGTACAAATGCTTTCTAATGGACTTCAGCACCAGGAGTACAATGAATGTTCATTTCCTCAGTGCGAACCAGTGCCACAATTTGTTTTTTGATATCCGTGTCTGTCCTGACCAGCTTACGTGTACCTCGACTATTGTCCGAGACATATTAGATGTCAAGGAAACTCATAGGACATTAATTTGATTCATAAGTAAGAGGCCACCATAGATTGAGCTCATCACTTCTTTGTTACTTAAAACTCTAGGTCACTCCAAGATGGTTGCATCACAAATGTTACTAGCCAACAAAAATGATACTCCAGAATAGTCAATCGAAGAAGGCAAATGGAAATGTGATGTAAACAAAACCTTCATCGAAAAAGCCTCTAATAACGAATTAAGGCTCGATTATTTGTATTTTGGATGCCCTAGTATTCTTTAATCTGTTCTTACCTAAAGCTTGGATCTTTATTTAAAAAAGCCCCAATAACAATATCCTACTCGTGCTTGTTTGCCTCATTTCGTGCATATATGACTAAAATCAATTATCTCAGTTTCTCATTCTCCCATCAATAGAAAAAAAACGCTCAACATTTCCTTCAAACAAACCCAAACAGAAATTCAAACAAAAAAGTGAAAAACAACAGGCAAAGAATAAACATACCGTGAGAGGCAAAAAATCACGAACAGCGTCCCCCTTAGCAGAGGCGACAGTAGACAAGACCTTCGTCTCTTCGATGCCCAAAACCGCAGCGCCATTAGCGAACCGAGCGACCTTTCCAGTTTCCAACGTGATCAAGCGCGATCCAATCTCGAATTCCTCTGTAAAAGTTTCAAGAACCTTGGTCCGAGACACGGCCGTATCGGGATCAAGCTGCTGCTGAGACTGAGAGGCGAAGCCCATGCGGCCGCAGCAAATGGTACGGAAACCGAAACTCTTCCATGTTAGGAAATGGGGAATGGTTGAGAAGAGAGGATTTGCTTTGGAAGCCATGGACGCCATGGCAGGTCACAGCTGTGAGTTTTCTGAGGGTTTAGGGTTTAAGAGTTTCGGCGCAAAGGGCTTAGTGCCAAAGACGAGGGTTTATGGTTTACGACAACCTCCACTCCCTCCAGTCAATTGACATTGAAATCACAGAGCATATTTTTATTTTATGTTTATTATCGGCAAATACATTTTGAATTTAAATTCTATTACATAACATGGAAGTATACCATAGTTACGGATATTAATGTATACATATGAATTAAGAGTTTATTGGTTCAATCATTTATTTCATTATTATATTCAAAAAGAAAAAAAAAATTGTAACAAATGAGTTATTAATTAATTCGTTTTAATATTGTTTTATACTCATTAATACTCGTAATTATATTTATTTATTTTTTAAAAAAATAAATTTAATAGAATATTATAAAAATTAGTAATTACAAGGTTAATGATATCTTATATATCTTAATAATTATGAAGTTACATGTTCGAATTTTACTTCCTCAAATGTTATTCAATAAAATGAAAACAATTATATTGGCATTCTCTTTAAATAAAATTTTGTGAAATAATTTTGATGTTAAAATAGTAATATTCGTAGATTTACATCCATAATTGTTTTGGAGTCATTTGAAACACCAATAATTGTTGCTTGAATAATAGTAAATGGTTCATTAACATTTGGAGTTTTTTGTTTTAGTACAAGTTGGAGGAGAGGGAATCACAAACCCTACAAAGAAGACACTATTACTTTAAAATAAATGTGAGTCAAATATCGATTATCGAAATCAAACTCGAACTCGTGGCCATGATGTTAAATTGGATTTCTACCAACTAATGAAACTCTCAGGTCACCGTCCCTTTTGGTTCAACATTTGAAGTTTCAATAATAGTTCAATGAGGAATGATTATTTGGATAATCATTATTTATTTCAATTATCTTTTTAAAATTGTATGACCCGAAAAGTATCGTCAACAGTTTACTAATTCATCATCTTTCAAATTTTTCTCACTAATTATTACATGCATAAAAAAAACAGACAATGATAACTGATCTAACCATCA
This sequence comes from Sechiopsis laciniata, assembly GCA_037833695.1. Lineage (NCBI taxonomy): Eukaryota > Viridiplantae > Streptophyta > Magnoliopsida > Cucurbitales > Cucurbitaceae > Sechiopsis > Sechiopsis laciniata. Next base: position 9,815 of record JBBMKA010043669.1, on the reverse strand, counting down.
TCTGCATTTCAAATACAGACAATGATACTTCACTGACAATCATAATCCACCAACAACCGTCATTCACCAACCGTAATCAACAGCACACAGCTCCAAACATCCTTTTTTGAAATAGCTATGCTCCATATCCTTTCTAATAATTTATCGAAGGATATACAGTAATAAGTTAACTAGTAGTATTGATTTTTTTTTTTCTCTTTTTTGGGTACATTATGGGACATCGATTTTAAACCCTACATAAACAATTGTTAAGATAGGTAGTCATATTTAATAATTTTATCTTTGAAAACTATGAAGGTGTTAGTTAGGACTCCGATTCCTAACTTTTAATAAAGAATTCCAAACAGATATACCGAAATGAATAAAGGATACTGATGTTGAAATTAAGCATAGTTCTTCAATATCCAACAATATGCTTAAAGTTGCGAAATAGAGATTACAAAACAACTAGAACAATAAACGATTATAAGATGAAATAGAAATACAACAAGCTAATCAGTGATACAAGAACAACAAATGTCGACCCTTTAAGTTTTCGAATCTTAACTACCAAACATAAACATACCTCCTTGAAAAGAGAAAGAATTCAATTCATATTAATCGCCTACTTAAAAAGATATGCAATGTGACAATAATCAAGATGAATGCAAACTGACTCAAACAGTTATCAATATTAAAAAAGAAAGAAATCTTCTCTTTCTAAAATACTTGATGGTTTTTTTTTTTTGAGAAAAATACTTATGGTTAATTAGGAGTCTCACAAACACTTTAATTTGTTGGACGCATGTCTGCCCTCCAAAATTTCAATAGTTCCTTTAACATTATTCAATATATTGGGAAAAGGGGGATCAAACTTGTAACCTCGTAGTTACTAAGTCGTACAAAATGTCACTAAAGTACTGCTCATGTTGGTAGTTCCTTTTACATTATTACACTCTAATGTTGGGTAGAGAATTTAAGCATTTTAATCTTAGAAGACGTTGCTAATCTAGTGACTAGTTTAAACATACTTAAAATTAATAAGGCAATATGTCGATAACTTGTTAAACACAATGTTGAAAGTTGTAAAGTCTGAAATTCTCGATATATCCTCCTCTTTACGAGGATAAAATCTTAATTCTTATTGAATCGAATACTCATTTAGATTTTATGAGTTTTTATATTAAAATAGATTAATGCATAAACATAGAACCAACAAAAGCAATAGTTTAGTGACACATTAATATATTAATATCTCATATTTATAAATAGGGGATTTTGCATGTATAATAAAAAATTATAAAATATTTCCATCTATAGCACAAAATCAAAACTAATCAAAACTAATTTATTTGTAGCAGTAAATCTACAAATTAAATTCTATCACTAGATGGGTTCTATCACTAATATAATTCAATCAGTGGTAGACTCATTCTATCACTGGTTTAATTTTACCACCAATAGAAAATTGAGTTCTATCGTGATAGAATTCAATCAGTAGTAGTAGACTCATTCTATCACTGATAAAAAATTATGTGTTTTAGATGAATTATTTTAGAAATTGTGTTGCAAATATAATACAAAAAGTAAAATGTGCTAGTGAGGATAAATTCTCTTATAAATAGAGTTTTATTTCAAATTAGTTAGTCGGAAGAAAACTGATCTATCTATCTTAAAACAGTTGAGTTGTAAGACCATCCCAACAATGATGCAATTAAGAATCAAATCTATTTTTAATTGAATTGGTTCAATTATTTTAATCGGGTCCAATGTGTATATATCTTACACTTGCACTTTATTTTGATTTCAAGATAATTTTGTTCAGTTGGCCAACATATGAAGGGAAGAATCAAATTTTTAACTTTGTTAGTAATAAGAGTATGTCTGTCTTAATTCGTTGATTTCTGCTTACATGTATCAAAGTAGGATGCTTAAGAGGTAACTTTTCTCATTAAGTTGGTTTAATTTTTTGTTATAAAAAAACCGCCCAAACCGACCGAAACCGAATTTTATAAATGATTTCGGTTTTAAAATATTAAAAACCGATTATTTTTTGTCGGTTTCGGTTTTGCTGGCTTTGGAATAATAAATAACCGATCCGACTGAAAATAACAATAATAAAGAAGAGAATATTTATCAAAGATATGCTGTGGTTCCGTTGGTGTGATGTTTGCTTAATTTCAAAACTTGTCTACGTTAGAATCCTATTTGTGTCGTTTTATTTTGTTTATTAAGCTATCAGCGAATACATAATATTAATATTTGTAACAATTCTAGATATATGATTGTACTTTGAATGAATTGGTTTGACGTTAGAGCATGGGTCATGAGTTCGAGTTGAAGATCTGCATTTAATTTTTGCATTAACAATCCTACCAACCTTTTTTTAAGCCTCCCCTACCATCTCTTTAAAACAGTATTACTCTCAGAAATCACAAAACTGGATTTGTACAAAAGCATCAAATATATGTAGCAGCAGTTTATAATATAATAATTTCTAAAAATGTATAGATAGCATCATAGACATTTCATAAACCTAAATTCATGACGTAACCTAAACCAACCTGAACATAAATCATCAATTAATTTAAGTATAGATTACCCTCAACTAAAAGGTTGGAGATTCGAACCTCCATCCTACGTGTTGTTGAATCGAAAAACAAAATCATAGCTAAGTAACCCACATAAACAAAAACATAGACTCGGTTTCATAACTTAAGACAAAGCGAATCTAATCGGTTCGAAACAACAAGTAACAACATAATTAAAGATTCATAATGTAAAAATAAACATGTCAATCAAGATTGTGACATTGTAGGTATGATTAGACCTATGAAACTGTTAACATTTACATCATTTGGTAATAACATCCACAAAGGGTTCTACACCCTCTCCTTTTGCTATCTCATCTTTCCATGCCTTTTTTGTTAGAGTATTTTCTATTTCAACAATAAGCTTTCTACTTTTGAAGGGAAGGGGTAGGGCAAAAAAAAAAAAAAGAGCAACCAACAAAAAAACTAACCATGGTTATAAATTTTGTCAGTCTTTCTACCAAAGGTATGACTGAGGGAACCACTTCAACATCAATTTATGCTTCAGTTTTGTAATCAACATGAAAATACCATAGCTTGGAATATGCATCAATCCCATCAGTAGATACCTGATATTCATCAAAGAAAAAAGGTTCAAATTAATCTAATCTAAAAGTAAAGCTAAGAAAAAATATCAGTTTATGCTTCAGTTTCGTAGAGAGAGACCATATAAGAAAAAATATAGCAAATAGAGTCAACTAGTCAACTAGTTAAATAATTAGCAACCATAATCCACATATTAAAAAATACATAATTCAACATTTTGTCAAAGACTAAAATATACCCATCATTTTTCACTATTACATGATTTTCATTACTAAAGAAAAAGGAAAAAAAGAATCACACAATTTGATTGACCCTACAATTTGATAGTCAAGGAAACTCGTAGAAAATAATTCTTATGTAGATGACTATTATTATTGAACCCATAACATCTTAGTTCTCTAAAGTCCTATATGAATCTTAAACTCTTAAAATGTTTCTTTTGTCTTCTTAGAACTATTTTTATTAAAGGTTATTTTAGTTTAAAGGCTCGAGTTTGATTGCATATTTATAAAGTGTTCTAAATCACAACTTCACTTGGATGCACAAGTGATTCTAGACAGTTTATGACAGAGCAGTTCTCTGCATGATCCGTGCTAGGTTAAAGTTACATTCAATAAATACAAGTGGCCTAGTGGTCAAAAGTACTTTGGGGAACTAAAAGGAAATGAATTCAATTCATGGTAGCCACCTACTTAGGAATTAATTTCCTACAAGTTTCCTTGACATTCAAATGTTGTAGGTTCGAGAGATATGTCTTGTGAGAATAGTGGAGGTGCACGTGCGCATAAGTAGGCCCAGATGATAGGTGCGAGGGCTCAAAATATACTTGTTTTTTGTTTTTTTTATAACTAAATGATTAATGAAAAAATTATCAACAAGGACTAGAACGACTTTCTAAGAAAAGTTTAGAAACTAAAACCTTGACAGAATGGCTAAAACTTTAATATAGCAAAACAAGTATGCAAGTTTATGGGACCAAAATCGGAATTAAACCTAGACCAGGCAAGGTTCGCTTTTTTCTTATGAATTTATACAATATAAGCACATGAATACGTACAGATTAATAGTCATTTATCTGTTAATAGGAGCATGATTTCTAGACTGTGATGGAAGTTGCAGATCAAGAATGGATACTCAAATAATGTTAAATTACAAGTTTAGCCCCTAAAATTTATGTTTGTGTCAATTGTTTAGTTAAACTTTAAAAAGTTAAGTTATTACGGCACGGTGTATACTATTATATAACATGGAATTATTATAGAAAAAAGACTTATTATAATAGACATGATTATAAAGGGTGAGAGGTTATTATAGTTGAGATAAGAGGTTAGTGGCTAACTCACCTGTTAATATAATTGGTGGCTTAAACATGTGTTAGGTTATTACAACCCAACCCACCCTTAAACGAGGGCTTTATCACCCCTTGAAAGTTTAGGGTTATAAATTTCAAATCTATATCCAATAGATTGATTAATTTTATTTTTTTGAAATACATAAAAGACTTATAAGACACGTTGAAAATTTAAGGACCTATTAAATATTGTTTAAAGTTAAGGGACCAAATAAATACAAACATGTAAACTTGTAATCTAACTCCTAAAATTATAAGAGGGATCAAGCAAAACAAAGTTTGATGGAAATAATATCTGAGATCGTACCATAATGGAGAATAAGGAGCAGACAGATCAACAAATGGATATGGCCAACTGCAGAAAGCCAACAGTTTGCTATTCTCTTGGTGAATTTCATAGGTAATAGTTGGAAAGAAAGACTAAGGGAAAGTGTTAAGTTACCCAATTGGAACAAATGTATGGATAATCCATTGGAAAATGACATAAATACCCGTCCATAAAATGAAAAATGAAATTCGGTGCACCTGAAGCGTCTGCAAAGGATTGACATCCAGCAGCTTATTAAAAGAAGGGTACAAAGAAATAGGAAACCAGTGACATATAAGATGAAAATTAAATTACAATCTATTGTCTCATTTGATAACCATTTTAATTTTAGTTTTTGGTTTTTAAAAATTAAGCATATAGCAACTACTCCAACCTTATGATTTTCTTTACTTTGATAACTACATTTTACGTATATTTTTAAAAACCAATCCAAAATATGAAAGCTAAAAAAATAGCTTCCAAAACTTGTTTTGACTTTTGAAATTTGGTTAGGATTCAGATACTTCCTTAAAGAAAGATGTACCCTTAATATAGAATTTGAGTGGTAAAATTTTAAAAATCAAACAAAAAAAATTAAATGGGTATCAAACGCCATAACTTTTAACTTTATGTCAAATAGCTGTCTTTTCTCTTTCACCAATAAGAGGAGGTAACCCGTAACCGGTGTCTTTGTTTTGCATTCCTTCTTATCGTTTCAAATTATGTTATGTGATATTTGTATCTAATTTGGTTGACAACTTGTAAGAAATTAATTCTTAGATAACAGATCGAACCCATAACCTATAAGTACTTGATTTACAAGGCCATTTTTTTTACCACTAGGTCAACTCATAAGAGTATTGAGTTTGTTATGAGCTTATTAGACACAAAATTAAAAGCTTAGGAACGATTGAGTGATCTAGTGGTCAAAAGTGAGGTGATGGGCTAATCCATAATGTGCCTAGAAAATAATGTCATACAGGTTACCTTGACATCCAAATTTTATAGAGTTAGACAGGATGTCCCGTGAGAATAGTCAAGATGTGCATAAGCTGACTCGGACATGCACAGATATTCAAAAAAAAAAAAAAAAAAAAAACTTAGGAACCTGTGGGACATTTTTAAATGTTTAAGGACCTATTAGATACAAATATCATTATTTAAGAATTAAAATTGAAATTTAAAAATCGAGGAAGGTTACCAAGCTATTAAGAGCAGTTTCACCGAGAAGTAAAACCAAATTCATCGTGTGCATATTGACCGTCATCTGACATTATGGAGATAACTGATTGAGATGGAGCAAACCTTAAGCAACAGAGAATAGAAATGGTCATATATGAACATATAAAATTCAACAAGTCGTCTCAAGTTATAACTATACTAATAATAACTATATGGGAGGGCTATCATTTGATTCATCTAGTCTCCAAATGGAGTCAACTGATTATATATAATTGGGGTGAGGGGAAATGGGGGGATCTCATCCAAGCAATCAACATACTCCAACCATGATATACTTACAAAGCTTAAATTGTAATCTTTGATGGATAGAAATGGAAATATGACGAGCCAATAAGTGCAATCGGTGAGTACAACTGCCCCTCCATTTATCTGTTTGGAAGAAGAAGAAAAAAACTATCTTAGTCCAGAAAGCTAGAATTTGGTCCAGATAGTTTTAAAATTAGAATTGCACCCATATGGTTTGAAAAATCCTCATAAATAGTCTTTATGATTTGATAAAACTATCTTAAATAGTCCATACCTAAGGACTATTCATGAGAGTTTTAACAAACCATAGTGGCTAATTCTAACATTTAAAATCATGGGAATTCAATCCTAACTTCTTCTTTTTTAAATGATAGAGAACAAAAGAAGTAGAAGAAAAAAGACGGTCAACAAAGTTGATTCAAACAAATTTGAGAATTTATCTTTTATATGTTCGACTGAAAATTAACCTGGAATAAAACTTCAAAAATATAAATCAAGATGTTGGCAGCTGTCGATGAAAAGCTTTGCTCATTGGGATGCGAAACTATAGACCCTCCAACTAAATTTGAGGGCCTCCCACTAAGAAGAGGGACATGTTGCCCTACCTCCATACCATTCTCATAAAGACGAGCATTTAAGCCTTCACTTCTTGTTTTGTTACAGAGAAAAACTCCATATATGGAAACCACCGACCCACACTGAAAAAACAAAATTTAGATCATGTGAAGAAGCTCAACTAGCAGATGTGCAGCTATTAATTATACGCCTGCTAAGAAACAATGAGGATAACGTACCGCAAAATATATCATAAGTAAAGTGAATGTCCATCTGTCCAACAATGCATACAACAAGACCCGAGTCAGAAGATTATTGAGGAAACAAAGTTCACAACAATTGGAAAGTTGCTTGCAAACTGTACTGAGCATCATCTTTAAGAACACGAGGCATGAATCTAATTATCTACTCTTGACAATCACTGTCTGAATAGATAAGAAATTGAAGTGAAAGGTGGTACACTAGAAAACTGAATAGCATGGTCAGACTCACTTCTCAAAAGAGGGTAAGAGTTCAATAAAGAGAAGCAATTGAGTTCATTCATGATTCAACTCAACATCATTAATCAGATGAATTTTTTTAGAGCATTCCTACGAATGGCATACATGCAAGACTTCGGAGAATCCAAGTGCAGTTTAATTAATACAGAAAGTAATTGAATCCCCTTTTTCTTTTTAGTACAATGGATGTTGGGGGATTCAAACCATAGTACTCTTGATCATTAACACAATTATTATGCCAGTTGAACTATGCTCATTTTGGCATGGACTGTTTTGTTCATTCACCTATGAACATTTTCAACGCACAGAATTTTCTCCACCTTTGTGAATCCATAAGTTAAATTCTCTTTAACTAAAGCAAACGAGAGTCACCAATTAAGACGGTTTCATGTCCCAAAGGGACAACTAATGTGCAAGAAGTTGGCTACTCAAACACATCATCGGGAGATGAAACTGTTGGTTGATATAATTAAATTTACTCCAACCTATAAACTTAAGTTTTTAAGTTGATTGGTGATTAACATGATTCAAAATAGTATCGAGGCAGAAGGTCATGAATTAAAATCCCCGAGTCGTTTTATCCTCAATTAATATTGAATTTCACTTTTGAACCTTTTCAAATGTTCAAGCCCACAAGAAGGAATATTGGTTCATATAATTTAACTTATTCCAACATATAAACTTAAGCTTTTTGATTGATTGGTGATTTGACATGATTCAATAGAAACATTGAATCATTATTAGGATCGATTTCATTTACCCAACTCAGTTAAGATAGCCAAATGATAATCATAGTAATAAGAGAATGCTTACTGGGTATAATAATAAAACGTGGAAGCTCCATTAACCAATGCCTTCACAATCAGCGAAGCCAACATCGAACCGCAAGCAAGAACTCGATAAGCCAACAACCAAAGTGGATGAATCTGTTTGATACATGGTCTCCAAGCTTCACAACCCTGAAGTTTGTTTCTATCTTGCAGACTTTCTTGTCTGCTGTGTCCTAATCTATCTTTAACTTCATATGTCCATATCATCCATAGTGCTAAGAAAAAAGAAGCAAATACCCAAGTTGCACAGAGCAATACCCTCCAATTTAGCCAGTAGCCAAGGGTTGTCGCATCATCAGTAGCTTCGAACAGCATCCTGAGAGAGAATAACATGAAGTCATTTCCAAATTTCGTTGATCATCCTGTAATTTTTAACACAACTAGCCAATTATTTGTGTTTGCGATGTCATTTGAACTATGCTATCCCACGATTACCTAATCATAGATCTCGCTGCCCGGTCCAGTTTAACTAAACGTTTTGTATTCTTATTTCCTAATTAAAGAGTTACGTAATCTCTGTGTTTTGCCTCGCGTTTTTTTTTTCTTGATTGTTGGTTCGATTTTCATAACACTTTGTGATCATTAAAAACTATCCGTATAACAAATAATTCGTCTCTTTTACTTTTCAAAAAAAAAAAAATCTAAACAAATAATTCCAAACAAGAAAGTGATAACAGAGTCCTGATTCATTAAAAAAACGACTCTCAGGAGTATTGCATAAAAATCTACTTTCACATCTATGCAACACAAATTAGTAAAAGCAAATGCCGTAACGCTAAAATCTTCAGATCACAATAGTCCGTAATCGGCAAATTTTCAAAAATTACAACGTTGTTAAATTCAAATTCATTCCAAGCTATGGAGCACTGAACTATCATTTTTTTTTTCCAAATTGGAGCCTGATTTCGCGAATTCATAAAATTTCACAACAAACGATCATCAATATCACTTCTAATTCCCAATTTCACAGCTATTTCTTCATTTCTGAGCAACATAACTGACTGAATGCAATCAAATAAAACAAAAATAGCCACTTACAGATATCAAAAATTGGAAAAATTGACGGATTCTGGAAGAGGAAAAAGAATTTGGGATTCTGGAAGAGGAAAAAGAATTTGAGGACGGTTCGAGTTGGAGCCTTCGTTTTCGTTGATGGCGACCGCAGATCTTGGCTTGAAAAGAGGAAAATGTGAAGATCAAATGACAATGGTTAGGGACACGCTTCAGCACCGCCATAAAAGTTCGTCACATTTTCTGAGGCGTCTGGGAGCTTCTCTCGGAGGGAAATTAGAGAACAGGTGTAGTTTTTTAAACCTATTGCAAAATAAAGGTTCATTTTAAACAATTTACAAAAGAATGGCAGATTTTTTGTCTTATTAGTATTCATTTCTTAAAAGAAGCCCCTTGACTGATGCCACGTCAAATCTCACTGCACACACATTTTTTAATTCATTTTTCAAATTGATTTCAATTTTTTTTATAAATTAATCCCACATTTTTTAAATAAATAAATACAACGTCTTAAATTAGGCTTGTGGTATTTAAACAAAAAAACAATTTTTCAAAAAGAAAAACAATTATTTTTAAAACGGAAAAATCAAAACATATTTTCTTACAAAATTTAAATCTGATTTTCCATACATATTTTTAAAAACATTTCAAAACATT
>JBBMKA010043658.1:0-21011 GCA_037833695.1 Sechiopsis laciniata | reverse complement strand
TAAGGGTGAGTACAAAGGCACTCAGTAAGAATCCCCAACCGGGGTACAGTACGCAAGACACATCATCTAGCATCCTAACATACAAGCAAGTCTAACAACCAAGCAGGAAATCTCACAACAAGTCCAACAGCAATATAGTCTTGAGACCTCGAGAGTCTTTAACTCTCGGCTAAGGTGATCAGCTCACTATGCTAATCCTAGACACTTGGGAAAGTACCTAAGTGTCTGGCTCTAAACTGAACGGAAAGGTGTACTGACACACTAGCCCGACGGAGCTCTCCTCCCAGCATCTAATACAGATACTCACACACCGCATGCTGCTAGAAACTGGATAAATGTAGGCCTACACAAACTATGCCAGTCCAGATACGCATGCCTAAGACTCAGAAAGGTGTCCACTGATCCACAACAGGTAGGAGGCCCTCGGCACCCTACTGTGGCAGCCTGTTCACACCAACGCCTGAAGGTAGGCTTTCACCAAGGGAAGGATCCCCCGCTCTAGCAGCCCACAGACTAGGCTTCTGCCGGAGTGGTAGCTACTCCACGCTCGGCTGCTGGGGGTGAAGAATCTGTCCTCACAAAACTCGACTGGTGGGGACACGTACTTTGGTCCACTCTCAGCCTTTGAATGATGACAACCTGACAAGAACTAGCTAAGAGTAAAGAACCCTAGATTTAACTGAGTACCACCAATAGTATTGCACATAGATCTATCAGAATACCGATAATCAACATACAACATAATAGCCACCGCAATCGAAATAGTACAATACAGGGTACAACGATCTACATGCCAGTTCCTATCTAATAAGTCACAACAAACCTATCCACTAGCACATGCTCCTACAACAGAAAATAGCAAAACAAGAGCCTATCCACTAACAAGATCATTAAGCAGTAACAAATAAGCAAGAACCTATCCACTAACATGTTCAATAGGCAGTACAAACAAGCAAGGACCTATCCACTAACATGTTCCATAAGCAGTAACCCACAAGAAAAATACAATCAATGGCAAGCGTAGGGTCCATACAACCCCGATAAGGAGTCCTTACCTGAAAAAATAGAATAGAACAAACAATATATTCTCCTTGAGCTGCAAAAACCTACCATGTATGAACATCCAACCTAGGCCAACAGTAATAATAATCAATAAATAAACAGACAACTAATATCTAGGCTAAGGGCTCGAGAATAGGAGTTACCCAAACCGAACAAGAATCTCGGCAGCACCAGGTCTCAGCTACGGCAAGGACAAGGCAAAGTTGCGCTGACACAGAGTTGGGTCGGCAGGCGTGTACGGGCGACAGGCAATGGCACAGGCGAAAGCAAGGCTGGTAACTGGCGAGCTGTGCATGTGTAGAGAGGCACGGTGCTGGGTAATTGCGGCACGGCGAAGGCAAAGCGGGGCTGTGCCTTATGGCTGAGCGAGGCGAATGGTGTGTGCGAACGAGCAGCTGCGATCGGCTGTGCAGGTGATTTGGGATCGCGGTCGACGAACAGGCTAGATGTGCGAAGGGCAGCGACTGAGGCGAGGCTGTGATCGGGAGCGACTGGTACGTGTGGCGGGCTAAGCAGCTGGGCGTGGCTGTTCGGCTAGGTGATCGACGATGGCTCTCGACTGTTATGCTGCGATGGAGATCGAAGAAGAATGGATCGGTGAGAGGAGAAAGGAGAAGAGGGGTTTGAGTTCTCTAGCTTCATTTTTTTTCTTTTCTTTTATTCTCTTCCTGGATCAAAACACAACCCTTCCCTTTTTAATTTCTTTTAATTAATCCTTAAAACAAATTCCTTTTTTCTCAAAACAAGCCCCTTTTCCTCCCAAAATGCAAAACTAACCCTACTGCCCTACAAATCACAAAAATAGCCCTGATCTCAGAAAAACTAAAAAATGAACCTGAAGCTCAATAGACTACCCAACCGGCCCTTAGGATAAAATTACCAAAATACCCCTAAAGGCTAAGACTTCCTTAACGGCCCAACGAAACAATAGAAATAACTGGAAAACATATCTGGGGAACCGAGACGAAAACCTGGGCCTTTACAAAGATAGAGCAATACAAGGCGAGGCTTGTTGCAAAGGGATACAAGCAGAAAATGGGAATAGACTATGATGAAGTTTTTGCTCCAGTTGCAAGAATGGAGACAATCAGATTGCTCATTTCGGAAGCGGTGTAATTTAAATGGCTGATTTATCAAATGGATGTCAAGGCAACATTTTTTTATCGGTGTGCTTGAAGAGGAAGTGTACATTGAGCAACCACCCGGATATGTGAAAATTAGAGAAGAGAAAAAATGGCTAAATTTGAAGAAAGCACTTTACGGGTTGAAGTAATCACCGCGAGCATGGAATACTCGCATAAATACGAATTTCAAGGATAACGAATACAAGCAGTGTTCTTACGATCATGCGCTATACACAAAGTAGAGTGGAGGTAATGTGATATGTGTTGCTCTTTATGTTGATAATCTGATATTTATGGGCAATAGTAATGCGATGATAGAAGATTTTAAGAGCACGATGATGCGAGAGTTTGAGATGACAGATTAGGGCCCACTGAGGTATTTCCTCAGTTTTGAGGTTAAACAAGAAAAGACAAGAATCTTTGTATCGCAAGAGCAGTATGCGAAAGAGATCTTGAAGAATTTCAAGATGGAAAATTGCAATCCGGTTACAACACCAATGGAACCAGGTACGAAACTTTTGAAATTTGATGGAGGAGCATGTGTAGATGTAAGCAAATATCAAAGTTTAATGGGAAGCTTTCGCTATCTCACATGCACAAGTCTAGACATCGCATTGAATGTTGGCATTATAAATCGGTTCATAGAGGAGACAGTTTATACGCATTGGAATGCGTTAAAGAGGATTTTGCAATACATCTAATGAACAGTGTCACTTGAGATGTTTTATTTGAAAGCAGAAGATTACAAGTTAATTAGTTACTTCGACAGTGATTGGTGCGGAGACATAGATGATCGGAAGATTACAGCGAGATATGCATTCTTTACGGGCAACACAGCTTTTACTTGGCAGTCAAAGAAGCAACTGATTGTGACGCTTTCGACATGCGAAGCTGAATATGTTGCAACTTCATGGTGCATTTGTCATGCGATATGGGTGAGAAATTTGTGAAGAAAGTTGGAGTTAAAGCAACTTGGTGCGAGAGTAATTCGAGTAGACAACAGATCAGCAATTAAGTTAGCAAAGAATCCAGTGAATCATGAAAGAAGTAAACATATTGATGTTTGTTTTCATTTTATCCGAGATCATGTGAAGGATGGAAATGTGGAATTGAAGCATGTAGCAAGTGAAGATCAAGTCGCGGATATTTTCACAAAGCCGTTGCCGAAAGTATTGTTCGAGAAATTCAAGAAGATGATTGGCATGGAAGATGGCAAAAGCATTTAAGTTTATGGAGGAGTTTTGTTGGAATAAACTTTAATTTAATTGTTAATTAAGGAATTAGTGGATAAAAATTAAGGAATTAATGGGTTGTCAATTTAGGAGACTAATTAAGGAATTAGTAGATTTAGCAATTAGTGGGAAATACTTATGGAAAGAACTTGGAGACCAAGTTTGTAATATGCTATAAATAAAGTGTTCCTTCATTGTCAATTGTAGAGAAAAAATCTGAGAACAAGAATAGAGATTTTAGAAAGAAAGGAAGTGAAAGTTGTAGAGAGAGTTTTTAGAAATAAAGAAAAGTGTTTTAGAGAATTTGTGTTTTATTGTTTTATTTACAATTTTAGTTTCTACAGTTCCCACAATGCCAAAACCAAATTCCCACCAATATTCGAAATATAACCGCTGACGCAATTAACCTAAAACGGAAACTTGAATTAGGCAAACCAGGCGCCTCAAATTCTTCAATTTTCAAACCATTAGACGGTTCCAAATTTCTAAAGTTGTCAGTCCAAAAAATTCGGAGATAAAGATTTTAAAAAATTGAGACTAAAACAAGGCTACAAAATTACCAATGATGAGAATGTGGTCAAATTGAAATCAAACTTATCTAAGAACTCTCCTAACAAAAGCTCTGATAATAATTGTTAGCAATTTAATCTCAAATCACAAATATGCCTGATAAGAAATCAATAATCAAGATAAAATATAATTGAGTAAATGGAGAAGGAGAAGACAAGATATGTAGTGGTTCGAGAAAGTTCCTACTCCACTGTCGAACCAAGAGCTAAATTCCATTACTCACACAGACAATTAGAGTAGAAGGATAAACAATGCCCAAACCCTAAATCTCACCAAATGCTCTACATTTGTAATGTCTCTCTCAAAGAAAAACTCACTCATAAGGATGCATAAATAGGGTGTTACAAATTGGGTCACAAAAAACCTAACTCACAAAGCCCAAATGGGAATGCAAAATTACCCCAAAGTAACAACATTTAACCTATGGTAAAAGGTTAAACACACAAAATTTCTCTAATACAAATATGTGAGTCACAAACCAACAAAATATCATTAAATAAGATCTTTCGGTATTAATACTTATGGAAAGAACTTGGAGACCAAGTTTGTAATAGGCTATAAGTAGAGAGTTCCTTCATTGTGAATGGTAGAGACAATCGTAGTGCAAAAGAGAGTGAAGAGAGAAAAAGTTGTGTAGAGAGTTATAGAGAAAGCAATTGAGAAATAAAGGAAAGTGTTTTAGAGAAATTTGTTGTGGGAATTGTCTCTCCAATCCCAAAGCGATAGCTTGCGCAATTGTTAATTGTGTTAATTGTTTTGTTATTCGCATCTAGATTTTACATACACAACACAAGTTGCTAGACTTCCTATAGTCTTTGACTTAAAAAGGATCGTTATGGAGTGAAGAAATCCCTAACAAAAGACCTTCCCATTTAGGTTTCCAAATTCATCCCATTAACAATTTAGCTTGTTTAGTCTTTGAAGAGAGTTATGGAGGAAGACTATGGTTATGAATTTTCATTTTTTTGGAGTCTATTTGATCAAAATGTTCCTACGACATTTTAAATGTTAATATATATTTATTCTCATTAATTTTCATGGAGTGAAAAATATATAAACAAGGAAAGAAGAATAACCATTCCCAAATAAGAATATTTTTTAATTTTTCCAAAATGCCAAGGACATATATTATTCAAAATAAAATTTTAGCATTTTTCATCCAAAACCTAATGCGATGATATTTTTAATGATTTTTAATATTAAGGGTATCTTCAAGAATATTTTTGAAACAAAACTTTTACAGCTTCCATCCAAAAACTATTTTTGAAATAGTTTTCTTAAGTTTAATGATGTTTTTGAAACTTTTCAAAGTTTGGGATAGATTGAACAGAAAGTTCATAGTTCAAGGACATTTTTCTATAATTTAGTGAGAAAAGTAGTGAAAGGTAAAAGACAGGCAAAAAAATACTCATATTAATAAATAAATAAATAATTGTTTCTATATGATCTAAAGAGTGTGTAATTCAAGTTAATTTTCTTTTTTATCTACTGTATTTTGAATATGTTTGCACCATGGTTAAGTCTTAAATGTTATGGTTAAGCTTTACTTTTTTCCTTGGTTAATATGTTCTTCTCTCTTTCGGTCTCGCTTGCGCAGCTCTTAATATATGATTCCAACATTTCTCGTCAACTCCTGCAAACCAGGGTGATGAACGATGAATGGACGTCGGTCAGTGGTCGCTTTCTCTTTCAAATAATCGATTGGTTAGCAATTCGTGGGGCGACAGTATTTCTCACGCTCTTTCTCCCTTTGCTGGTCGAGTTTTTACTAATACTTTAATGGCTATGGTCCCTTTCTCCGGTTGAGTTTTTATTGTCATTGATTTTTAGCTTGTTGATGGTCCCGGAAGAGACATCATGGGATTGGTCAATTCTACAGTTGATTTTTTAATGTCGTTTATCAATGGGCCTCATCTCCATGTCTTTTGACCTAACCAAATTACTCTGCACATGATTTTACAGTAAGAATTTGTTCACAAGTTGCTGCTTCAACTTCTTCTTTTTTTTCTTTTCAATAACGGGGAGTCGGAGCTTCATTTCACTATGTCCGGAGTACCATTAACCGGTCCCTAGGTTGTAACACTGAAATATATCGAAGGATTTTCTAGTTTAAATACTTCCCAGCGGTCTTAAATCAAGGACGTTCGAGAGAGCATACCTCGAACTATATCCATAGCCTAAACCAACTGGCTTTAACGTTAGGGACTGCTTCAACCTCTTATGTGCACATGATTTCTCACTAATTCGGTCCATTACGTAAATTTATTTGTGAGGATATCTCAAACAGTTGAGATTAAAAAACATGTATTAGTTAGTTTTTTTTACTACTATGTATTAGTTCTAGTTGTTGTTAAAATCTAAACAATTAAACCCCGTTTGAAAATTATTTGGTTTTTTTTTTTTTTTTTTTTTGAAATTGAAGTCTATTCTTACTTAAATTTCCTACAATGTGTGCTGCATTTCTTACCATGTATCCATCTTCTCTTAAAAAAGTATATGAATGCTAACCAACTTTAAAAAACAAAAATAAGTTTTTGGAAACTACTTTTTTTTTTTGTTTCTAAATTTTGGTTTGGTTTCTACAAATGTAGGAGAAATGTAGATATTCAAGTAAGAAAAAACATAGAGTAAAGTAGTTGTTGTAGGTTTAAATTTCAAAGACAAAAATAAAAAACTAAATGGTTATCAAACTGACCTTAAATATTTGAATTAAAAGTGGATCCAATCCAAGATTATCGATCTCACCAATTTTATAACTATATATGTTGTCGTCAATTAGTTATAAAATGTATCCAAATGGAATGCAATAAATAATACTTCATGGTTTTAAAGTTTAAGTTCTATTTTTTTTTTACGGTTAAGTTCAATTTCTTTTTTTTATATAAACATATGTATGATTGTCCGGGCTAGCTTGTGCGCACCTCGACTAATGTCATAGGACATACCGTCTGACTCTATAACATTTGGATGTCAAGTAAATTCGTAGAAAATTAATTCCTAGATAGATGATCATTATGAATTGAACTCATAATCTCTTAACACCTAGACCATCCCATGATGGTTAAGCGTTCTATTTCTTATCTCAGTTTAAAAAATATATTTGTTGCCAATTTTGTTAAATTTTCTTACGAAACCAACTGTTTAGGCTAGGAGAATGTTTTGTCCCTAACCTATTTCTTTGTTTTTATTTTTGCTCATAATGTTTTAGAAGTCTCAATTTTATGTACATATTACAAAGAACAAAATTAAAGTTTATACCATGCTAGTGTGAGGAATTATAAGAGTATAATTCAAATATTTGATATTTAAATAATGCTATATATTATCAAGAATTTATTAGCTAGATTTCATATTAAAATATTATTAAATATTCTTAGATACGAGTTTCTCTAAGGTTTGATATTTTGTCTATTATAAATATTTGTGTAAAGCTAATGTAAAACAAGAAGGTTTAGGTATTTTTTCAACTTTATTATGGTACCATGGTATTAAAGCCTTCATATAGATTTGATGGTGTGTACTATAATTATGATTGATGATTCGTGAAATATGTTTAATTTACATTGTGCAATAACGTGTGCGGCGGAGCGGAATGTGTGCTTCTTCAATGATCAACAAGGTACATGCAACTCTCTATGTGATGATATAGTTACAAATGTAGCTTGTTGGTTGAGAAAATCTCTTTTTGTTAAAAATTATGAAGCCTTCATGATTTCATTGAATTGAAGAAGGTTCCTCTCCCCAATATATGTAATTAGTATGCTCCTTACATACTCTCATCATTATAATATCTTTTTTTTTTTTTAAATATAATGTGTGTGGCGTTTGTTGACTAAGAAATTTTTTGCCAATCATAAATTGTCAGGTCATTATCCCAAATTTAATGGAGAAATTAAATTGACTTTTGGAACGATATTTCTTAAAATTAAATTGGACCAAAAAATTGGGGGTTTTTTTAAAATCTTTTTTTTTTTAATTTAGGGCAAAATTAGACCAGACCCAAGCCATGAAATCTAAGCCTAAGGGGAAAAGCCCAAAGGCCCAAGCCCAATGTGCATTTGACCTCTATAAATAGAAGAGCTTCCATTCATTTTAGGGGGTCTGAAAATCTGAGAACTCTAGAGAGACTTTGCCAAAGTTGAGGTTTTTCAAAAGTTACGAAGATCAAACATCATTTTGAAGATCAAATACGAAGAACGGGAACTCTGTGTTCTTCAGAGTAGAAAATTTTAATATCGAAGAAATAGGCACTGTGTTTTTTAGAGCAGAAAATTTTAATCTTGAAGAACAACCACTGTGTTCTTCGGTGAAGAAAATTGTAGTCTTGAATAACAGACATTGTGTTCTTCGGTGAAGAAAATTTTAGTCTCGAAGAACAGGCACTATGTTCTTCGAGGCAGAAAATTTTAATCTCGAAGAATAGACACTGTGTTCTTCGAGGTAGAAAATTTTAATCTCGAATAATAGGCACTGTGTTGTTCGGAGAAAATTTTAGTCTCAAAGAATAGGCACTATGTTCTTCGAGGCAGAAAATTCTACCCTCCAGAATTTTAGAGATAACTCGACAAACATAAGACTACTACTTAAGCCTTTTTGGATTGTATTCTTCTACAAATCTCAAGATAATTGCACACTACGTTCTTCAAGAGAACTCTAGACATCTAAGAAAGAAGCCACATTCTTCCAAGTCTATATAATTTGAAGACAAATGCACACTATGTCCTTCAAGAAAATCATAAGCATTTGAGACATAACATTCTTCTAAGTCCATAGTTACGAGAAAGCTGCATACTACACTTGTCAAGTGAAGTGTCTTGAAAATCAAATACTTTTCAAGACTTTTAAACTTCAAGACTTATAGGACTCTAAAAATCAATTGAAGTTCCAATCTTAAAAAAAGAAAACCTCAAGAACAAGCTGCAAAGCCCTTGAGAGAAGTCATCCTCGAGAACAAGCTGCGAAGCCTTCGAAACAAATCAACCTCAAGAATAAGCTACAAAGCTCTTGAGATAAGTCAACCTCAAGAGCAAGCTGCATAGCCTTTAAGACAAATCATTATTGAGAACAAGCTATAAAGCCCTAAAGACAAATCTATATTCGAGAACAAGCTGCAAAAAGCCCTCGAGACAATTCTACATTCAAGAACAAGCTCTATAGCCCTCAAAGTATTTGTATATGTGAGAGAAAGAATCAGAGGAACATATGATGGATTTTACTCCACACTTGAAAATATTCAAATCAACATCGTATTTTCAATATGTTATGTTCGGCGGCATCATTGACACAATCGATGATTTGTGAAATTCGCGCGATTCCTTTGGTACAATAGTGTGTGTGATGTTCAACATATCATATTTGCAGTATGTTCTATTTGGGGGTGGGATCGAAAACAATTAGTGTGTGGTAGTCTAGTAACATATCTTAAGGTGTGTGTGTTGTCAGTATGGATTGTCTGTGAGTTGTTTCGTGTTGTTCGACGTGATCGACAACAACTGTACCATCCATGTGTGCGGCATACATGTCAATGACTTTATTTTCAAGTTAGTCATTTGAAATTTACATGCTCCAACTTGAGAGAGTGTTAGGAATTATTCATTCCTAGATTAAGTATTAAAATATAATTAGATGTTGTAACGACTCGAAATTTCCAACTAGATATTTAGGGTAATTACCATGCATGCATAAGTTTATTTAATTAGAAATAACAATCAAGATCGAATCTGTAGAAAAATAACTAATCTTGCATGTAAAATAACAATAAAAAAGGTTTTGCTGGGATCCTCTTATAATATTTAAATAGATTTATTAAAAATAGTGCAAAAAATAAGGAAACTACAAGATTGCATAACTAATAGAGAAATAAAAGACCAACGATAGTGCCATGATCTTCTTGGATCGTCTCAATCCACCACTACCACATGCTTCTGATTACTAGAAACATCTTAAATATAGAGGATGAGTTTCGAGAAAATCAGTAAGGAAATGCCCTCTTACAAGGTATTGCACGATATCAAACAATGTTTAGCATAACTATAAGAAATAACATAGCAGTTCATGTTAACCTTTAACTACAAAGACAAATAATAATATCAAATAATAGACATTCCTAACAAACAATTATTAGTTACAAACATAAAACAAATATAATTAAAAAAATAATAATAAGTTCTAACAAACAACTAGCATCATAAATAAATAACAAGATTAACCCTAACAAACATCTAATTCTAACTAAATGGGATAATGATCACCCTCTCATAGGATCCAACAAGCTCGCAGTATGAATATGAGATATAAACCCTCTCAATGGACACACGAAGCGTGCAGTATGGAAGAAGGGGACTAGCAAGTCCGTCATCATCTATTTGTCTTTTACATGGACCAACAAGTCCTTTATTATATGTGTCTTAAGTTTTGCATAGACCAAAACTCCCGTTAAAATCTTCGCATTAAGTTTTGCATGAACCAACAAATCCGTTAATATCTACGTGTTTAAGTCTTACATGGACTAACAAGTCCGTTATAAATATCCAATTCTTTAAATTAAAAATAAATTGCATCAACTAAACATAAATAAATTTATGTTGTCAATACTAGGTCCTTCTCATAAATTCAATTTGACATAATAATCAACACTTGAGCTTTCATAATCCATATCTATAATAACTTATGACCAAATCTCTACTCGTACACATCGATCTTAATTCACACCTCATAAATACAAGTTCATAATTCAATGACTTATTTTTATTCAATCCTATCCAAACCCCTTTTGGTCCTTGAATCAGCTTAGCGACTTCAACTAAATATAAACTTAAATAAATATAAACCATCAACACGACAAATCTCGAGTTCGATCAAGTCATTCTTAAACCAATCCTTACAAGTGCAAAATTTTAAACTACAAATCTCACAACTCCTTATAGACTTACTCAAGCTACAGTAAATAAATTGAACCAACAACCATGCACATATGATATTGTGGATTTTGCATGTATAATAAAAAAAGAAAAGTAATTACATATATAGCACAATTCTCAAATTAATTCATTTGTAGCAGAAAAATGAAATGGGAGCTGAAAAAAATAAAAAAGCCCACTTCAATCAATTTATTACTGATTGTATCTATCAGTTTCCTAGTGATTGAATCTATCAGTTTCCTAGTGTTTGAATCTATCACTTTCCTAATGATTGAATCAATCAATATTTTTGTTTTAGATTTCAATCAATTTTTCGTTTGGGCTTCTATAATACACTTGTTTCATTTTTTCTATACAAGATTTCTTTCACACACACTATACACGATTTTGCTACAATTTCTTTCACACACACGCTATATCTTCAATCAGTATGTTTATGTTTATGTTCATGTTTCATGTTTCAAGTTCAATCACTATGTAACTATTTCTTTAAGCATACCGTGTCTTTATGGTATTTTAGGTATTTTCATGGTTTTGTTTTCATGGTTTTGTTTAATCACTATGTAACTTAAAAAACTGATTGATTTCTATCAGTTGAAGTGATTGACTTCCATCAGGTGTTTAAGTGATAGAAGTCAATCAGATTGATTTCTATCAGTTAAACTGATTGACTTTTATCACTTAAAAAACTGATTGACTTCTATTAGTTGAACCCATAGAATTCAATCTACATTGATTTAGTAAATGTTGAATTAAAACTAATTTATTTGGGGCAAAATCCCCTATTTTTAACCATAGCTTACATGTATCTTCAATCACTATGTAACTTAAAAAACTGATTGATTTCTATCACTTAAAAAATTGATTGAGTTCTATTTCAAAAGTGGCTCTAGTCTACGGTCAGATGAATGAGTGATATCAGTTAAACTGATTGACTTCTATCACTTAAAAAATTGCTTTATTCTTATGAGTTGAACTCATAGAATTCCAATCTTTATTGATTTTGCAAATGTTGATATCAATTTCATGGAGCTTCAAATGTAACTGTAAATGTTGTACTTTCAATGGCTGGAATCTCAGATTTGGCAGAAAAACTTAAAAAACAAACATATATCAATTTCATGGATTAATTGCTATTTATTTTCCTTTTCAATTTACATACCAAAATTACAACAGAGATGTCGTAGAAATAAGCTCACGAAAAATTTGAAAGAAAATAAATTTTTGCGAGATGCTCGCCCGTTGGAATGTATATAGAGGTTTCGACAGAAAAAAATTTAAATTCACATTAGAACTGTACATGGCGACTGCCAAAGTCAACGAGCTTCAACTTGAACTGATCGGTCTCTTTGATAAGTTTTTGGTAAAGAGCTTTGATGCAAGAAGATTTCTTCGTTACTAAGAAAATGGGTATTCAGGCTTTATTATGTATTTGATGAAACCGTTTGCTAAACTCGTGAAGTATTTCGATTTTTCGTTGTAGAAATTTGAAATTCCTCTCTTGTACATCCATAAGATTATGTAATTTTTTAAAATCGAAGGAATTCTCGTTGATTAAACCTTCAATTAACGAAGTCAAAACGCGATCGATCAATCTTCCTTAGATCTAGAAACCCGAAGAAGAAAACTATGAAGAACAAAAAGAAATTACAATCGCTAAAACTTTTTCCAACGATTCAATTCCTTAAAACATTATTGATTGAAGCAAGTCAGAACAAATGATAGACGCCAATAAATATACTGATTGAATTCAAGTTTTTAATGGTTGAATTCAATTTTAATAACTGGTAACATCCTTGTCGGACCTGTTTAACTCAATTTTTTACCCGTTCTTGAGCCGTCGTGGCCGACGATTCTTTTTATCGATTATCGATTCGATTGTCTCTTGTGGGTCAAAGTTGATTCGGTGAAAGCGTCTAGTGAATTTGCCTTTGATGTCTTCGTGTCGAGGTCGAGCATTGCCAGGCGTGTTGCGTTAGAATCAAGGGGTAGAATGGCTTTTTTTAAGTGATACTATTTTATAACTATAATAGACACTCTAAAAGTAGTTAAATTACCAAATAATAAAGATGATACTATTTTATAACTAATAATATTCATTATATAAGGAAAAAAAAAAAAGATATCGGACTCATTGAATAATTTTACCCCACAAGAATCTAAAAACAAGTATAAGACAAGTATAAAAAAAAAAATAACTTAACCTATGTTGAAATGATTAGAGAGGAGAAATGTTGTTGGAACTTTGTTTCTCAGAACAAAACCTAAACAATAATTGAGAAATAGTAGATGGAAAGAAAATGGAGTGAAAGATGTAATGGGAGAGAGGTGCCAGTGGGAAAAGCCAACGTGTTTTAGAGATGAAGCAAAGAAAAAGGGTAGAATAGAGATATTAAAAAAATACAAAGACATTATGATTTACATGAAATATTTTACAAAAAATGATATAATTAAAATATAACGACCAAAAGTTGCTAAGGGGAGTAAATTTCCTATGATATTCGTACCTTTAACAAACCTCAACTTACAACCACAGATAATCTAATAAAGATATTAAGCAATAGATTAACCATGAGTTAGCCACAATCACATATAAGAGAGAGTTACTTTTCCTTACGTGATCGACGACTTGATTGATTAAACCAATTCAAGCAAAAGACATTTAGGGTACGCAAAATAAGGTATAACGTCTTGTCAGAAATTAAGCAAATCACCTGTTGAGATTCTAAATTTATGGTCAGTTTGTCAAAAACCCTCCTCTAACGGTATAGATTCGAGATGAAATTTTAGGAAATCGAGGAGAGAGAAGAAGTGTTGATTTGAATAAAACACAAAGTACATTAGATAGAGAGTGGTGGTTGAGTGTTTGGTGTGTTGTGAATAAAAATAAAGAATGAAAGAGTTAATGTAGTTGTGTCCATTCTAAAAGGAAGTGAAGGGATTTATTTATAATATGTTCTATTAGAAATTGGAATGGAAAAGTGAAAAAATTTGGGAAAATGAAAAGATTTAGAAAAACCACTATAATTAATTAAATATCTTTATTAAATTTGATTATTTTTTAAGGAGCAAATAAACCACTATAATTAATTAAAGAAAATTCGGGACGTTACGAATAATAATATTGGATTTGTCTCTTTTTTTTTTTTTTTTTGAAACAATAATATTGGATTTGTTAGATTGAGTATTTAAATATTATTATATTATTTAGTATTTTTTTAGATATTTCTATTATTTATCTTAAGAGATTCTTTAAGATTTAATATTTAATATTTTGTCTACTAGATTTATTTAGATTTATATTTGTTTAAAGTTAATTAAAACCAAAAGACTTAAGCCTTAAAGTTTATGGGTGTCAAAAAAAGAAACACAGATTTAATAAAATAAAAAAAAAGAATATTATTCATTGACACACCATAAAAAAAAGAAATAGTTATGACTTCAATTTATGGTGGTCATCTTTTTTAATATTAATTTTTTTATAAAGTTTCTTGAAATCAAATATTGTAGAGTTAAGCAATTTGTCTCGTGATAATAGTTAAAGTGTTGTTTTTTTATACAACAAATTGGGAGAATGTGGATTCAAATCAGTAACTTGATGGTTACTACGTTGTACAAGATGTCAGTAGAGCTTTGGCTAAAATTAGTGTTGATTGATAATATTACAATTTGAAAATAGTATTTATTCAACAAAAAACATTAAATGATTATATGTGCGAAATTTTTTGAAATAGGTACTTAAAAAAGTAATGTACCAATAATAAAAAGTAATTCTCAAAAAAAAAAAAAAATAATAATAATAATAATAATAATAAATAGGTTAATCTACCCTTTTGGTTTCCAAACAAAGTTTGGTCATAAAACTATAGCATAATTATAATGTTTGGGATTACAATGTAAAAGAACTTGGAGATACCAATGTAAGAAATCACAAGAAAAAACTTGGAGATAAAGAAAATTGAAAAAGTAGATACAACTGTATCATAATTATAATGTTTGGGATTACAACACCATCTTGCCAAACAACAATGGAAATTAAATATTTTATAACACATTCTAAAATGTTCAAAGATTATTATTGTAATCTTAATTAATGATAAGGGTGGATTTTGATCTGTCCAAAGCTGCAATCTTTTGGTTGTGGGTAGGTAATTTGATATTAGTGGCTAATCCGACGATTTGAAGAAAGTTAATAAAGTACCAACCATAATCAATCTGCCACCATTCAAGCCCAAATCTTGCTGAGTACTCGAAAGCATGGTGATTATTATGCCATCCTTCTCCAAAGGAAATTAATGCCACCATCCTAAACAACAAGAATAACTAAATTTAAAAGAAATTTCATATTTATTCTACCTTGATTAAAAAAAATAAAAACAAAATAAAAAATACATGCTTTTTCTATTTAATTTCTAAATTTTATTTTGATGTAACTTTTCTAGTTTTTTTTACGCGTTTTTTTTAAGCTTTTTTTTAAGTAAGTAACTTTTCTAGTTGCTATCAATGTAATAATAAGTGGTTGGTACCAACTAGAGCACTAGCTCAACGGTATTACTGTACACACATTGACTATGAGATTATGAGTTCGATTTCCCTTACCCTCAATTATTGAGAGAATCATTTTTAGACGATTTTGTCCTTAAATCCAACCACATATTCTATTATAATAATAAAAATTTAAAAAAAAAAAAAAAAAAAAAAACTTATGCAAGAAACGAAGAAGCCATTATAAACATCTTAAAAATTGGAATATAAAAGGTGTTTATTTTTCTATTCAATTCTTTTGATTAATTGTCATTTATAATTAATTAATGAAAAAAGATTTTTTTTTTCCTATTTAATTATTTTGATTAATTGTCATTCATAATGAATTAATGAAATTTTATAACATTTGGAATTTAAAAGGTTTTGTATTTCTAAAGTTTTACTATAAAATGAATTGTCTTCGTCATTCCTTGTCGCCACTTTGAACCATCATTCTTTCTTCAAAATCAGAATTTTCATTCAATTTGTAGTTTTCAAAAGCTCTTCAATCTTCAAAATATGACAAGATGTTGGTGTTCTTATCAACTTGCGCAAGATTTTAAATTCGTCTTGCAACCTTACAACTCCACTTTTATATAAAGTTGAATATGTTTGTTTGATAAATTATTTAGTGAGCCAGTTTTAGAGAATGAGAATGAATAGTTATAGACTTAATATTTTGTTGTACTTTCGTAATTTATTGTTATTTTATTTCAAAAGTTTGTTATAATACCTTTGTAATTTTTTTTGTTCAATAATAGAAATAGTTTATATTTCATTTTGAAAGAATTGAATGACAAAAGTCTTCCAACTTATATTCAAAGATCTTATTTAATATAAAGGGATTGAAGGACAAAAGTCTTCCAACTTATTCCTTTCTTATTCTATATAAAGCTAATATTTTACTATTATTATTTTTTCACTACAAAATTTAGGTTTTGTCCCATTCTGCAAATATATTTTTCTTCTTCTTTTACTTTTTACCTACAATTTTTAGATTTAGGACCTCACTTTTCTCATTAATTAGATACAAATATTCAATTTAAATGTAAAACTAAAAACAATATATAGTAAATGTATCCCTTATTTGCATTTTTGAATGTATACACCTATTAAATGTTAGAATATAAAAAGTGTTTTCACAATTATGATATATTTAAGTTTATTTTAGAAAAAGTATTAAAAAAAAAAAAAAAAAATGAAGGGCGTGAGCTCTCCTTCATTATGTAAGAGCTTGTTTTTTTAAAAAATATTACTACTTTGTTGTTATTATGAATTATCTTCTCTTGTTTGTGTTTCCTTTGTTTTACCTATTTATTTGAGAATTTAATCTGCATGTCTATTTTGAGGTGGGTGTTTTTAGGGTTTTGGTTGTGTGTTTGGTCCCTTGCCAAATGAGGAAGGGTTGTTTTATATATATTATAACATTTTGGCCTTGCCCAACCCTAAAAGCATCTCAACCATCAAACTTTTCCCTTTTTACCCTTGAGATTGGTGCCCAAAAAACCCCAGCCCCTTCCATCGCCACCTGTCTCCAACCATCGCTGCCACGTGGCTCGATCCTAGCCCTCTACCTGCACCGGCTCTCACAAGGATTGCCGTCGCGTGTCGTCCATTCACCCACCCCAAGCCTAGCGAGTTTCCACTCCTCCCAGTCGCGCTTTCCCCTGCGACTCCAACGCACGCCACCGGAGAGCCACGCCGACGACAGGCTCACGTTTCAGCCACCGACCTAGCCGCCAACCACTACAACCTCCGCGTGCCGCCGACAAACACCCCCAACTGTCGTTTCATCGTCGTAAAGCTCCATTTCCACGCCGCAAATGAGCCTCGAGCTCGTTTTCTTCCTTATTCTCTTGATATCTCGCTTCTCCTTGCTTGTAAGTCCCTTCTTTAGCTGTTTCTCTCCTTTTCCCCATGGATTCCGGCGAGTTTGTAAACTTCAAAACCTTCTCTTCTTTTACAGGTTATTGAAGCTAGGGAGCTTCGTTTGAAAATCTGATACTAGATTAGTGATCTAGAGACCGAAACCTTCAATACGAGGTATGACCCACTCCGTTTCGTGTCCATGCGCCGCCGCCGGCCACCGCTGGCGCTGCCGTGCTCCGAGGAGATGTTTCCAAACAGTAGCTTGCTCTCGTTTCCACGATTCTAACCCCTATTGTGGCTTGTTTAGCTCGTCCCTTACAAACGCTTTGGCGTTGTTTTATGTTAGGTGACCTAGGTTTTTGTTCCTAGCTAGCGGAGTTCTTATGGGAGGTCGTTCGAGTCATCAGGAAGGTAAGGGGTTTCATTATGAGCTGGGTGTGGAAATTTCATTGCAAATAGTGGCATGACTAGGGTATTTTGAACTATAGCACGATAAAACGCATGTTCGGTTTTTTATTGTTTATGTTATTCATGTTCTATTATGCATGGCATGCTAGAGTTTGGCCCTGGTCTAGGTCCCCTGTTGCTTTATTTATGATTGTACGTTATAGTGTATTGTTGAATCGAAATGACTGTAGAACATGCATCTAGTATTGTATTGTGTTACTTTCAGGCCAAGGACCATGCTTTAATCTTGTGCTAGTTTAGGGACTCATGTGTCCTCTGTTAGTTTTATTTCGGTTTCTGTTACACTCGTTTGGATCGCATGTGCCATGATTTACTTTTACTTATTTTTCGGTTGTGGTACTTGGGAAGGGGAGCCGGTCATGACCTGCTTGACCCCGACACCTACTGGAAGAGGCCACTGAGACAGATGATGGTGCGGAGAGATGCCTGTCGGTGCGCTTGCATGCATTTCGGGATGTTGTCTACAGGCAGTCCGTCCCCGCATGCTCGAGGTTAGCAGATGGTGCCCCTAGCCAGAGGTTTAGTGGTCCTGTGTGGATTTCCTCACTTGTGGCCCTCCCTGATATGTTCAGGTGATTTGCACGACATTTTGTGTATGCCCTTGCTGGCACGACCTGAGTGCCGTTGTTTTGCCCGAGGTTTAGAGATTCTCTGTGTTTTTCCTCACTCGTGACGGGTCCCTGACAGTGGTCAAGCTACCCCGAGACATTCGTGTTTGTCTCTACGGACACAGTATGGGACGTGTCCCGACCCAAGGCTTAGGGAACCTGTGTGTTACCTTCGCGGTCCTTTCTTGACCTGGGTTAGAGGACTTGTTGGCATTCGTATATGCCCCTGTTGTCACGATATGAGTACCGTTGACCACGTGGTTGATCAGTGGATCGACCCTACTTTTGTTGGCATGTTGTTCTTAGCTCGGGTATTCGAGTTTTGTTAGTGCTTGCATGATTTCCCCTCATAGTGAATTTCTTACTGGGTATATATATTTATATATGTACTCATCCCTTACATCTTTCAGGTATGGGAGCACGTCGAGGTGGCTGACTAAGGAGCTGTATGATCATGGGCACGACGCCATTTTCTTCCGCATTGTTTTATTGTATCAAGTTATTTTGGACTCATACCATGTTTTCCTTTCAGTTTCAGATTTGTTTTGCTGTTATTATGCTTTATGATTTTTCATGGGATCCCAAACCTTGTCTTAGAACTGTTTTCAGTTTTTTAGACTATTTGTTTTATTTCACAAAATGAGAATGCATGTCGTGCCGTTCTATCTTAATATTTTCTCAAGTCATGCATGAGTAACGTCCCCATTAGAGTTCTTTAGAAAGTCGAGTCGTTACACATTATAAATAATAATTTAATTTAAATACATTTTTACTTAATTTAAATATTAAATTTATTAAAACTAAGAATAACAGTTATGAATAATTAATAATTGAAGTATAAATATAACAAATGTTGTAATAAAGAAGTGTTTTTTCATGAATTAATTTTTTCAAAATTTATTATTCATAATAGAATGAATACATTTCATAAATTTTGGAATGGAAAAGATTTGGTAATCTCACGCCAAACTACATATTTAATAATATATCATCAATTACATAATTAAAAAAGAAAAACTTATGCAAGAACCGAAGAAAAAATTAATAACAATTAGAAACATGGTAAAAATTAATAACAATACCTAATAATAAATGTATAAACATCTTAAAAATTGGAATATAAAGGGTTTTGTTTTTCATTCAATTCTTTTGATTAATTGTCATCCATAATGAATTAATGAAAAATGTTTTTTTGTTTTTCTCTTTTGATTAATGGTCATTTATAATGAATTAATGAAGTTATATAACTTTGAAATTCAACAGATTTTGTATTTTTAAATTTTTACTATAGTTCAAAATCATGGAAAAGACAACACATGATTTTGAACTATCATTCTTTTTTCAAAAATTTCATTTACTTTGTAACTTTAAAAAACTCTTCAATCTTTAAGATATTACAACATATTTGTGTTATTATCAAGTTGTGTAAGAGATACATGTTTCATAGTCCGGCTTGCAATCTTTCAACTCTACTTTTATATAAAGTTGAATATGTTTGTTTGATAAATTATTAAGTCAACCAGTTTTATCGAATAAGTATGAATGGTTATCAACTTAATTTTTTGTTGATACTATTTTTTATTGTATTTTGTGATTAGTAATTTATTGTTATTTTATTTCAAAAGTTTGTGAGAATACCTAAGGAAATTTTGTTCAATAATAAAAAAGTTTATATTTCATTTTGGAAAGAATTGAAGGACAAAAATCTTGCAATTTATCATCTTTTATTCTATATAAAGCTAATACTTTATTATTATTATTATTATTATTATTATTATTTTTCTATAAAATTTTGTTTTCTCACATTTTTATGATAGAATTAAGTCTCTTTAAACTATATTTTTCTTCCTCTCTTACTTTTTACCTACAAGTTTTAGATTTAAAAATTACTTTTCTTATTAATTATATATAAATATTCAATTTAAAAAATGTTGATGAACAAAATTAATTTTTCACATTATAAATTTTTTTAAAAAAGAAATAATTTGACAAATAAATATCATGGGTGGGCAGAATTAAGAAAAGTTTTAAATGATAAAACTTTTTAGATTATTTTAATATGTTATTAGTCCCTTCAAATTCTACAACTATTAAGATAATTACTTCTTAAAAAAACTATAAAATAATTAGTTCACAATAATATATGTTGTTTTCTCTATAAATATTGATATCCATTTGTTAAAGATGTTTAATGCGAAGAAGTGAATTTTTTGTTTCACCAAAATTAATTTAAGGTACATATGTTTTCTTTTTGTTTGCGTCAAAAGTAATTTAAGGCGTAATATTTGACTCTTAAATTTAACTTTTACTTGTATTTTATTTTAAAATTTAAATAATTATTTTATTATTTTTTTGCACACATTTACATAAATGCACGCATACGTGCCACACACGTTTTTGTTTTCTAGTAATAATAAATGGTTGGTAATGAGTCATGTATCTACCCTTTCCGCTAATAATTGATATTTGTTTGATCCCTATATTTTTAAATCTCAATTAAATTTATGAACTTTCAATATTTTGTGGATAGTTAATAAAATATTTGATATATTCAAACTTTTTTTTTAGTTACAAATTTATTAGATCCAAATTAGAAGTTATATATATATATATATATATATATATATTTTTTTT
>JBBMKA010043638.1:0-21015 GCA_037833695.1 Sechiopsis laciniata | reverse complement strand
TCATATTTTCTATAATTAAGTACAATAATCAATTAAATTATATGGAAGATTGACACAATAAATATCATTATTTTAGACTTATCACTTCAATTCCACGTTTCTTCCTTCATATGATCTCGGATAAAATGAAAGCGAACATCAATGTGTTACTTATTTCATGATTCACTAGATTCTTTGCTAACTCAATTGCGTATCTGTTGTCGACTTGAATCTCAGTTGCACAAAGTTGTTTTAGCTCTATCTTGCTTAACAAATTCCTCAGACATATC
This sequence comes from Sechiopsis laciniata, assembly GCA_037833695.1. Lineage (NCBI taxonomy): Eukaryota > Viridiplantae > Streptophyta > Magnoliopsida > Cucurbitales > Cucurbitaceae > Sechiopsis > Sechiopsis laciniata. The sequence continues at coordinate 20,746 of JBBMKA010043638.1, read as the reverse complement.
GCATGACATACACACCAAGAAGATGCAACATATTCAGCTTCACATGATGAAAGCGTTACAATCGGTTGTTTCTTTGACATCCAAGTAAATGCTAAGTTGCCCATAAAGAATGCGTATCTCGAAGTATTTTTTATCATCTATGTCTCTGCATCAATCACTATCGGAGTAACCAATCAACTTGTAATCTTCTGCTTTCGAATAAAACATTCGAAGTGACACAGTTTCTTGGATGTATCGCAAAATTCACTTCAACGTTTACCAATGCGAATAAACCGGCTTCTCCATGAACTAACTAACAATGCCAACACTCAATGTAATATCCGGACTTGTCCATGTGAGATAGCAAAGGCTTCCCATCAAACTTCAATATTTTCTCGCATCTACACGTTGATCTCCTCCATCAAACTTTGAAAGTTTCGTACCTGGTTCCATTGGTATTGCAATCGGGTTGTAATTCTCCATCTTGAACTTCTTCAAGATCTCCTTCGCATATTGCTCATGCGATACAAATATACCCGTCTCTCCTTGTTTAACCTCCAAATCGAGCAAAAATTTCAGCAAACCCAAATTTGTCATCTCAAACTCTTGCATCATCGTACTCTTAAATTCTTCTATGATTGCATCACTGTTACCCATAAAAATAAGGTCATCAACATAAAGAGAAACAAATATCGCATTACCTCAACTCTGCTTTGTGTAAAATGCATGCTCATAAGGACACTACTTGTATTCATTTTCCTTGAAATAAGTATCAATGTGAGTATTCCATGCTCGCGGTGCTTGCTTCAACTCGTAAAGCGCTTTCTTCAATTTTAGCACTTTCTTCTCTTCTCCAATTTTCACATATCTGAACGGTTGCTCAATATACACTTCTTCTTCAAGCACATTACTGAAGAATGTTGTCTTGACATCCATTTGATAAATCAGGCATTTGAATTGAGTCGCTCTTGAAATGAGCAATCAGATTGTCTCCATTCTTGCAACTAGAGCAAATACTTCATTATAATCAATTCCCACTTTCTGCTTGTATCCCTTCGCAACAAGCTGTGCTTTGTACCGCTCTATCATCCCTTGAGCATTCATCTTCTTCTTGGATACCCACTTTACACCAATCGGCTGACTTGCATTCGGCAATTCTGTCAGCTTCCATGTATCGTTGCGCTCTATCGCATTAATCTCCTCATCCATGGCAGCATATCACTTCTTGTCTCGCACTGCTTCCTCAAAACTAATACTTTCAACATCTGCCAAAAGACATACAAGATGTACCTCATTTGTCGTATCGTATTAATCTTGCAAACTCCGCATTCTGGGTTGTTATGGTTCATCTTCATCATCGATAGTTTCAACATCTCTTGGCATTTTTTCCATTTTGTTCCCTGCTTAGATGATCTGTTTTGAAGTGTGCGATTGATTTCTCGCTTTTTAAGCTTATACGTTTAAAAACATTGCCTAAGTATGCTTAAATTTAATCTGCCCTGGGTTTTCGATTGCTAGTATTCTAACGAGGTTCTTTAGAGACAGATTCTTTTTAAACTTGGGACAGTTGCACTTTTTTTTTTTTTTTTTTGAGGAATCCGAAAGCTTGAAGAAGGAAAATTGAACCTTAGATCAACTTAAGTTTGGGGGAACTAAGCCTCGCCTTCATTGAGGACAATGAAGAATTTAAGTTTTGGGTGAGGGCAAGCCCGTGGAGTGTTTTGAATTTTTTTTTTTTTTTAACTTGTGAGTGAGAAAAATAAATATCAAAATAATCTGGATAAAAATTAAAGGTGCGGAAGAGCGAATAGCCATAGGAATCACAAAGTACTTTGTTGGTCACCAAAAAGCGCAAGCTTAAGACATTCCTTTGCTTAGCTGGAATGTTTTATACTCAAACAAGTCATGCTAAGAACTACGAAATTGTGGCCATGAGTGCAACCAGTCAGGAATGCTGAAAGCATAGTAGAAATCCTCGAGGGATTTGAGACTCAAATAGATAAGCCTCAGACAGAATGTGTTGAGCAAAATTGAGGAGATAGAAGGGGCTAATTGAACTGTGCTTTCCAAACTAAGGGGTGCACATTGAACCAAGGACAACTAGGAAAAGAATTGAGACAAAGTAAAAAGAATACTAGTAAAAGAAGAATCGAGATGATTAAGCGGATGCCGTATTAAGGCAACATAAATTAAAAGAAATTTTTTTTTTAGCGAGAATGAAAGCATTGCATGATGATAAATAGGTTGTGTGTAACAGCTTTTTACACCTACATTAGCATCACTCGGGATGAGCAATGATTCAAGTTTGGGAGTTTGATGACTCTCAAATAGAGCCATTATTTCTGCTAAATTAAAGTCATTGTTTAGTATTATTATAGAAAATCTAATGCAGAAAACGTGAAAATAAAGAGTAAAAGGTGAAAAAGGCTAATGTGCACGCATTAGAGGAATAGTTGGAAGAATATGCATTATAATGCTAAAACGCTGGAAGTTTACTTTAATTATGCATTTTGGGAATGGCTTATGCTAATCAATAATTTTTTAGGAACTTTGATGCGGAGTAAGAGATAGATCAAGAGATGCAAAATGTCAAGGATCAATGCTAAGCAGAATTCGATTAGACCATGCAATCAACAAAGAACCAATGCGAAAGTGAATCATGCGACAGCCGCAGTTCAGAAAAGATGCCAAGTCACACAAGCAAAAAAAAGGAAAGAATCAAGTAAAGAAGCAATTGTTGACTAACCACAAACTACGAAACAAACTGCAGAAATCAGGAGATTTATACCTTAAATTACACAACGAGATTGACAACTTTCAATCAGTATGGTTCTGCTGCGTTGATTCGACTATCGACCCAAACCAAGAGGATTCGAGAAGATTTAGAAGTAGATTATAAAAAGAAACCATTTGAACAATTTAGGAGAGAGACGAGAGAGATTACAACTATTTTCATTTCTGTTTTTGTTTTGTTTACAGATTCATTTTAGCAATAAAGTAATACTGTTTTCAGCATGTCTTTGTGTATGTTGTTATCTGTGTTTCTTTTCTGCATTATGAACTAATCTCTCAAAGACAAAGTTAGGGGAAAATGGAATAAGCTTACACATGTGTTAAATAGATCTAGGGAGGAAATAACCAGAGCATGTTAATTAGGTTCTTAACTTAATGGTAAGTGTCGACTGGCCATCAACACAAGCTAATGGGTTGTAAATTGAAAGAGGAAATAACCTAGGTCAAGTTTGCATGTTCGGTAGGTTAGTATGAAACCTTTTATACTTTAAATTGGAGTTTAGGAATAAACACGTAACTACTGCACACGTTGCGCCCATTATCATTACATTGAGTTGCAACAAAAGTTGGGCTTAATGCGAGCGAATGCGTAAGCAAACATTTGTTCGGTAAAGTATGATAGTTATTCCTTACCGCGTATTTCTTTCTAATACTGTGAACGCGTTCCATGAGTACCCTAGCCGTGCCTTTACTCTCACTTAGCTTACTTTTACTACGTTTTTCATTATTTATTTTATACAATCAACCTAATCAAATTCATTCATCATTTTTATTCTGTTTTCTAAACATCATCCTTGATAAACTACAGTCCTTATGGAGATCGATAATTTACTTATTAATTGTTGCTGACTGCGTATACTTGCGCGAGTGTGAACTAAAAAGCACACGTGGTAACTTAGTGTTCCGCACAGTCACAAGCTATCACTTACCACCCTGGTAAAGCTTTTGTGGTTTTGGATGCACTGAGTAGATAAGTTTCTTTTATCAGTGGCATTGATTGTTTCTCTGCTTACGTTTTGGCATGAGCGAGTTCAAGCAGCATTTCCGTGAGTTAGTGAGTTGCAGCTCAATTGGCTCAGTTTTCAGTGCATTTGTTGTTGCGGCTGAGGTTTGCAACGATTCAGTAGGCTGACAGTACTTGTGGGGATGTTTACGAGATTGCAGTCAGAAGATGACAGTGAGATGTCAATTGCTTCTGATGAGAGTGGCAGTTCGGATAGAGACCAGGTGTGCAAGCTGATGCTAAGATCATGGTTGAGTTATTGTCTAATGCTCCTAGTTCTCTATTTTCTTGGCACCCTAAGGGTACAAAGATGTATGAAGATCTGAGGATTCTATGGCTATGTAGTGTTGAGCAACGAGATTGTTGGGTTATCAGTTCGTGTTGTTTGTCAGCAAGTGAGAGAGTGTTGGGGCATGAGCCTGCACAACTGTTGCAATAGTTAAGTGTTCTAGAGTGGAAGTGGGACGATGTTTCTATGGTTTATATATCACATGACTCCCTGAGATGCTAAGAGGGTCCACAACCGCTTGAGTGTTGGTATATCGACTCACAAAAAGTGCTCATTTTATTCTAGGGATGCTAGATTATTCTATTGAAAAATAACACAATTGTTCTTAGTGGAGATCGTAGGGTATCATGGAGTCCCTATAAGTATTGTTTCAGATAGAGATGCTCGAATCACTTCACACTTCTGGAAAAGCCTTCAGGAAGGTTTAGGTACTGTTTGTGAGTTTATTATAGCTTTTATCCATATACATATGATCAGACCAAGAGAGTCAGCTAGATTTTTTAGGATATGTTGAGTACCAGTGAGTTATGCTTTTTATACAGTTGGGATATGTGGTTGTATCTATGGGAGTTTGCTTGATTTTGCTTATTACTCAATTGTCCAGTTAGCACCTTTGAGGCATTGTATGTGAAGGGTTATAGTCACTTGTCCATTGGGACGATGTTTGTGGGAGAAATTTGTTAGGCGAGTTGTTGATTTTTTCGTGGGGTAGTTTAGAAGGTCTATGTGTAAGAACCTGACTCTAAAATAGTCCTAAACCCAGTTCTTACTCAGCATGCATTAATTTAAAAATCGTTAAATTCAACAAGTAAAACAACAACTGAACTTAAACATTTGATAGGAAAATAGCAATCCAAAAACCTTTATTAAAACCAAATCAATTTAAACCTCTGGCCAGAGTATAGTAAAACAGTTTTAAAACAATTCTCTAAAACAGTCTAATCGTGCTGAGAACATAAAATAATCGAAAGAGACTATGCGAAGATGATCATCCTCTAGCGGCCCCGGTGCTGTCCCAAGTTACCTGGTGGAAAAATCACAGAAATAAGGGTGAGTACAAAGGCACTCAGTAAGGATCCCCAACTAGGGTACAGTACGCAATTCACATCATCTAACATCCTAGCATACAAGTAGAACAATATCACAAAGGTAGTCTCAACACAAATACATTCATAGCATGCTCAAACCATCGAAAGTCTCTAACTCTCGGCTAAAGATCCACTGTGGATCTCCAAATAGGTTATCAATATAGCCCCCAGAATCTCAAGAGTCACCAACTCTCGGCTAAGGTGATCAGCTCACTATGCTAATCCTGGACACTTGGGAGAGTACCCAAGCATCAGGCTCTAACTGAACGGAAAGGTGTACTTATACACTAGTCCGAGGGAGCTCTCCTCCCGACATCTAATGCATATACTCGCTCACTGCATGCTCTTGCAAACCGGATAAATGTAGGCCTACACAAACTATGCTGGTCCAGGTGCGCATCCTTATGACTCAGAAAGGTGAGCACTGATCCACAGCAGGCGGGAGGCCCTCGGCACCATACTGTGGCAGCCTGAATCACACCCAATGCCTGAAGCTAAAGGTCGTCCTAAGGCAGGCTTACACCAAGGAAAGGACCCCGCTCTACCAGGCCACAAACTAGGCTTATGCCGGGGTAGTAGCTACTCCACACCTGGCTGCCAAGGGTAAGGAATCTATCCTCACAGCCCGACCGTTGAGGACACATACATTGGTCCACTCTCAGCCTCTAGATGATGACAACCTAACAAGATCTAGCTAAGGAGTACCCTAGGGCTAACAGAGTTCAGCATCAATAACAATGCACAATAACATATAGAATGACAACAGTCAATAAACATAACAGTCACTGAAAACAAGAGGGTGCAAATCAGGGTACAAACATTCTACATGCCAGGTCCTATCAGACAAGCCATACAATCCTATCCACTAATAAGTAAATCAACAGAAATATCGTTCAAGCACCTATCCACTAACAAGTATATCATCAGAAATATCATTCAAACACCTATCCACTAACATGCTCAGAAAATGGTAACACAAGACCAGAAAACTATCAATGTCAAGCGTAGGGTCCACATAACCCTGGTAAGAAAATCCTTACCAGGAAAGTAAGCAGAACGACTACACAAACAATGCTCCTTGAGCTGCAGAATACCAACCGATAAACAACTTAGGCAAAATAATGATAACAAAAATAAATAATTAATATTTAAACAGCTCATAAACTAAGCAACCAACTCACAAGGCTCGGAACAAGGGATTACCCAAAATCGAGAAGGACAGGCTCGGCAGCACGACCTCAGCGAAGGCGAAGGCAAAGGCGAAGGGGTGCGTCTGGCGAGGGCAAGGCTCGCGGCTGCAAGGTTGTGCGGCACGGGCAGCGTATGCGGGCAGAGATGAGCGAAAAACCCCGGCAGGGCAAAATGCTGCGTGCGACTGGCAAAGGCTTGCGAGGCGAGACGAGCGGCACGGCTCGGCAGCTACTAGGCGAATGGGCTGCTCGCGGTGACGATGCAGCTGGGGCAAACGGCACAGCGAACGAAATGGGAGAACGGATCCAAGGGTTGGACGATCGCGGAGCTGCAATCGCTGATACGTGCGTGCAGGGCGAAGGGCGGACGTCTCGCTGAGGCGAAGGGGCTTGGCTTGGCTGTGCGGCAGCTAACACCACGAGCTGTGATCACGAGCGGGCGAGTGCGCTGAAGTGGCGACAAAGGTTCGGGGCTGCGACAAGGATTGAAGAAGGGCGAGGGCAGCTAGGGTTGGGCGAACTTGATCTCGGCGAAGGGTAAGGGCAGTACAGGGAGAGCTCTCGGCAAAAGAATAAGAAGAAGAAAGGAAGAAATAAGAGAAAACATTTTTATATAGGGACCTCTTCGCCACGTGTCGAAATCTTCCAAAACTAACCAACCTTCGAGTCTTGGCGAAGGCAACTTAAGCAACTATTTTTTTTCTCTTTAATCTCTTTTAACTAAAAATACCTCCAGCCTTCCCAAAACAACTAACCCTAGAAACCTGAAACTTAAGGAATAACCCAAACTCAGCAAATAACAGAAATAGCCCTGGAATACTGATTAATTACAAAATCCGACCCTGAAGGCAAAATTACCAAAATGCCCCTAACGGCTCAAACTGCCCTAACGGCCCAACCGAATAACTAACCAAACATACATGGGGAACCGAAATGGAAAACTGGGCCGTTACACTATGCTAGAATGCTTTCAGTTTAGAGCTGCCAGAAAATTCATGTAGATGTTCGTAGCAATGAGGTTAGAAATCTTGTGTTCTAAAAGTGGCATTAATGTCGGGAAATTGAAAGAGGAAAGATGAGTCTGAGTTGTTTGCTCGTTTGTGATTCTAGAGTGAGTTGGAGTAGAAACATTTCGTTAGCTTGCTTTCTTCGTTGTCTGCAGTGCATTTTGTGTTCCATGTTTGATGCTTCGTTAGTGTCTGTGAGGCTTGTCCCATGTTGTGATCATAAGCCTTTCAAGTTAAATGAGGATCTGTCTTATGAAGAGAAGCTTGTTCGAATTTTGGATCGAGAGCATGAAGTTCTGAGGATAAGTAAGTTTTCTTTTGTTAAAGTGTTATGGAGAAGGTGTTGCGCTCTTGTTATTCTAGGTTATTTGAGCCTTAGTCAATTTTCAAGGACGAAAGTTTTCTAAGGGGGGAATATTGTAATAACCAAATTTATTAGAATTTATTAGAATAAATGAGCTTTGAGGGCATATTTGTGTTTTATTTGGGAAAGATGGGCAATTTGGTCTTTTTACCCTTAGTGTTTAAAGCAAATTCTGAACCTAAAGGTAGGGTTACTGTTCATGCTAGGGGTTTTGAGCCTTCTTGTTCGAAATTGGAGCTGCCGTCATCTAGTTGTCGCCTCCAGTGAGTTTGCCGCCTAATTGGGTGTTACTCGTTCCAATATAAGTACACAAGAATTCTCGTTAAGATCTATTATTGATTATAAGGAGTGTATTCTCCCGTGGTGGATGCAATGATTAATATCAAGATATCTAATTGTTCTGACATATATAAAAAGATGTTGAACATCTTATGAATATAATTCTAAATAAATCACAGTCATAATTTTTACGATTTATGTGTATGTTGATGATATAAATATAATGTTAACTCTTGAAGAGTTTCAAAGCCAATAGAATATATTAAGAAAAAATTTTGAGATGAAAGGTTTAGAAAATAAAATGTTGCATTTGGCTTACAATTTGAATATTTAGCAAATGGATATTTAATCATCAAACATTCATACATAAAAGATTTAAAAGAGATTTTACATGAACAAAAGCACATCCATTGAATATTTCAATGGTAGGTCTTAATAAAGAAAGATATATTTTGTTTTTGAAAAGATAATGAATAGTTTTTTTGTGAATGCAGAAATACCATATCTTAGTGTGATAATGACATTTGTATGTATATTATTTATCTAACTCATATAAAGCTAGATCTTAGACAGAATATATATTTACATTTTGGAGGAATTGATATATTATGAAGACCTACAAAGCAACCATGTTTGAAAGATATTGACTGTACAACATTTGAGAAGTTGATGCATAACATTGAGATGCGTGACTCAAATATTTTAAGTGATGTTTTCATGAGGGGGAGTAAAAGTATTGCACTATTTTTCCCTTACTAAAATTTTTCTCATTGAATTTTTCTAGCAAGGTTTTTAATAAGGCAATACTTGTTAAAGTATCTAAATTTGTGTACAATGGATATATAAGGAGTGTTATGAATATAGATATCCATTTAGGATAACTCATCTCACTCTCCCATTCATCCGCCATTGTAGTTATTCCCCATGATCTCCTTCACTCATTACCTATTTACGTACTTTGTAATACTATAAATATGAAGATGTAGCCATTGAAATAGACACCAAAATGAATAAGAATTCTACCATTTACTATCTACTCTTCTTCTCTTAACTTGTTCATATTCTTATGATTTGCTCTTATTATTAGTTTTATAGCAATTTAATATTAATTGATTTTTTCTTCTTTTTTATGTTTATATTCTAATATATTAGATATATATAAAAGTGTTTTAAAAAAAATAGAAATTAGTTTTTTTAACACACCTTGTTTTTATACTTTTGGAAAAACAAATTTGTTAGATGATAAATAGAAGTAAACTATCTCATTTTTATCTTATGATCCAATATTTATATAAAAAAATACATATATATTATTTCATAATTTTTTTATTTTCAACATTCTTAGTGCATCCAATATTTTTTCATTTAATTAAGTCATCATAAAATTATTTAAAAATATGAGATCACATTTTCTTTATATAAAAAAAATTAATAATTCAAAATCAAAATAGACTATAATCAAAATTCAATATTACTTTAAATATTTTATAAGAATTTCATTTCGGAGTATTAATCGAGCAAATCAAATAACATTTTTTATTATAGAGTATCAATACAATAAACCAAATACTATAATCAATAGATTCCAGAAAATTTAATTATAGTTGAATTTCAACCCGCAAACCAAACAAGACCTAAAAGCCACAACGGAACAAAAGAGCATTTAAACAAAAGATTTTACTCTAACTTCGTCGGTAGAGTTTGATAGATTACTTTATTTCAAAGTTTGAAATTACACAAATTATCCATTTCAAAATTAATTAAATTGCTTTGTTATATAATAAAAAGAATTATAATAACACATTGGGAAATTTTTTTTTTTTTTTTCCTTAAAAAAAGAGAAATAAAATTTGAAAAGAAACAAATTACTCTATCTTGTTTTTTTAGAGCTACAAATTATCTATACCACACAATAATTATTAAATTACCTAATAATATTTATTAAGGTCTTACTATACAAAAATGAGTTTGAATGGGCGAGGTGCACATATGATTATACATGGTTAGGATTGGATTGAGTTAGAAGAATTTTTATGATCAACTTAAAATTTTAGATTAATCAATCCTCTAACCTACCTAATCCTATGCATTAGAGTAACCCAACTAACCCTATATTTTTAAGCTCGGTTAGATTGAATTGAGTTCTCAATGTGTTAATCTCCTATTTCTTCTATAAAATAAGTATATTCATACTGGCAAATATAAAAACAAATGAAAAAAAGGATAATATTATATTTGAACATACATTATCTATTTTATTAATGCATGATATTTGTTAATATACTAATAACCAATTTATTAATTAATTTGTTTCTCACACATATAGTTCGGATTGAGTTGGATTAAACTAGCAAAAAATTGGTTAATCCAACTCAATCCAATAAAAATTAGTAAATCATAACTCAATCTAATTTAAATAAATTGTAATCTAACCCAACTTTTATCATTAGAGTCCGCTAATCTGGATTGCTCCAATTATCGATTCTTTGTACTCTATAAGTGCACCTGATTTATTCAGCTTCGTCCACCAGCTTATTGAACTGCGACGACCTTATTGAACAACAGCTAGCCTACTCTTTTTTTTTGACATATTATTCTTTTTTTTCTTTTTTTTTGAGAAGCTTTTGACATATTATTCTTTTTCCATAAAACCAACGAGCTTTATTTATTTATTTATTTATATATATGTGTGTGTGACTGTTCAAGCCAGTTTATACACATATCGACTAATGTCACAGGATATATTCTCTGATTCTATAATATTTAGATATCAAACAAATTGATTAGAAATTAATTTTGAAGACAATTAATTATCATAAATTGAATTCATTATCTTACAAATGTATGAATATGAACACATGTTTTCTTCCTTTTGCTTCCAAAATATCGAGAGAGAGTGTTTGGATTTTGGAGTTTGGGGAGGAGAGGAGGGGAAGTGGAAGAAGACGAGGAAGGGGGTGTTTCTTTGTCATATTTAAGGAGGATTTAGATAGATGATTCACTAACTCCTCGTTGAAAAATTATATTCAAATGAGTTTTTTTGTAACTACTCAAAATAATTTCTCATTTTTACTACTCAAAATAACTCCTCATTTCTAATCATTCGTTTCTCACCTCTCAAAATAATGCATTTTTAACCACTCATTTCAAATCATTCTTTTTTTAGCTACTCAAAATAAATATTCATTTTAAATCCACATTCAAGCAATTTACTATCTCTAACTCGTCTACATAAAAATCACGTCCAAAGGAGTTTTTTTAGTACAATTCTCAATTTTTAATTACTCAAAATAACTCTTTATCCAAACACCATTGAAGAGAAAGTAGAGATGAAATGAGAGGTTGCAAAAAGAGAAAGTAGAGATCAAATGAGAGGTTGCAAAAATTTTGTTTGGGGATTGGTGCTATGAGAGGAGATTGTTTATTTTTTATTTTTTATTTTTTTTGTTTTTTTGTGAAATATTATATATTTATCCCTATTTATAGGTTTAATATATTTCATTTTATATTATATGATTTAATGGACAAAATGTGTAGCAATTAAAAATTACCATATATTTATATATAAATTGTATGAGTATTTTTTTAATTTTAGATTAACTCAATAAATTTATTATTCGGGGAGTAAAATGGTTGTTTGCATAATTGTAATGACTTCTTTTAATCAATAATTCAAATTTAAATTTTGATAATTATTTACTTGAAAACAATCAATTTAAATTATTTATCCGCGAATGATGACAAAAATAGTATATTTGAAAAATTAAACTTTCTCATTTAAGTTCCATATAGGACAATAAAATTGAAGTAATATATATTTTTTCTCAAAACTTTTAATCTACATATGTTGAATTAAATTTATAATTTATAATCTAATTTTTAAATTATGAATATTATTCAACTTAATGTAAATCATAAATATAAATTGGTTACAATTATAATTTTTTTTCTTAATTTTATTTTTTTTAGTACAACAATTATTGAAGGAAGAGATTCAAACTCATGACATATTAATCATGAAAATATACTAGTAACGTTGAACTAATAATCTTTTTTTATTTTTTAAAATTTATATTAATTTTGAGTTAATAGAGCATAAAAACAACCCAACAAATATATATAAATATTTGTTTTATATTTATTTTTTTTATATTTATAATTAAATTACTATAATTTTAAACAGTAAAATTATAGTTTCTAATTCTAAACCAATTTGTAAGTTATATTAAAAATACAATTAAGTGATGATGATAAAAGTTAAATTTGAGGGGGAAAAAATTAAAATTAGAAAAAAATAATAATAGAAAAGAGTTGAAAATTAGATAAGATGTTTGATGAGATGTTGAAAAATGAGTGCAGGAGGAGCTTGGAGAAGTTGGAAAGGCCGGTTGAGGAGAGGTTGTGATATACTGAAAACAAAAAGGTTTTGAGATATCTTCATCTCATCTCCTTTCCAAACTCCTAATCCATACACCCCTTAGCTGTCATTGTACATCAAATTTATCCGTGCCTTGCATTTATAGGGCTTATTTGACTAGGGTAGGAAGAGAAAAGAAGAAAAGAGATGTGAGAGTAAGTTAGTGTTTGGTGCGAATGGGAGGAAAGGAAAATGATGATAAATTGGTGTTTGGTGGGATGGAGAATGAATTGATGATTTTTTTTTTTTTTTTTTTTTTTTTAAATCATCAATTCATAAAATATGGTTTTTGAATTTTATTTTATATATTAATTAAATGAAATTTAGAATTTAATACGTTTTTTATTATCAAAATCAGCAAATTAATGAAATAAAATAGTTCAAATAATTAAATATGATAATTGTAACAAAAAAAATGGTAAATCCAAATAAATGGATAACACAATTTTTAAAATAAAAACTAAGTTTAAAAAATCAAATTAAGATGGTACAATAACAAATAACTAAGTTAATAATTTTGAGTAATTATATCTTTAATTCATTTAAATGTATGCTTATATTTTTTTTTACAACTATAAGTTTAGAAAAATTTGATAAATAAAAAATAAATATTTATTAATATATATTTACACATAACAAATTATAAATGTATACATTGTTGATAAAAATTAAATGCATAAACAATTATAAATATTATTTAAAAAATATGATATATCTAAAAAAAAGTAACAAATATTGCATTTCAAATGTATACACAGTAATTCTCAAAAAAAAAAAAAAAAAAAAAAACAAAGTATACATATAGTAAAAAAATAAAATGCATGAAGTTACTATTATATTTCATTTATCTACAAAAAATTCAATCACAAAAAATAACTGATATATTTTTTTATATAACAAGGATATTTTGTAAAACAAATCAAATGCATGAAATTGTAAATATTATTTTTAATAATAAGATATATCTAAAAGAAAGAAAACTATGGTTTAAAATAATTAAATACTGATATATATATATATATATATATATATATATATATATAATAAGTAAGTTTTTTTAGAATCATATAATAAGAAAGTTTAAACAAAGATTAAGATAATAGAGTTGGTTAATAATAGTAAGTAAAACTGTATAAAAAAAATAATAGTAGTAAGTTTTTTTTTTTTTTTTTTTTTGAGAATAATAGTAAGTTAATTCTATGTTAAATATTAGATTTTAAAAAAATTAAATGCTAATAAATAGATATACAAAAAGTTTTTTTTTTTTTTTTTTTTTGAAGAGATATAATAAGTAAGTTCAAAAAAAGAAGTTTTTCTTTAGTACATTTCAAAAAAAGAATTTAAGACAATAGAGTTGGTTAATAAAAGTAATCTAGTTTAAATTTGTTTATAAGAGAGTAAGTTCAAATCTCACTTTTAACCTTTTCAAAAAAAAAATCTTACTTTTAACAAATTATTATTTTGGAATAAATACTACACATTAAATATATATATATAATAAAAAGAATTGTTATATGAATGAAATTAAAAATAAAAAAGGAAAGGAAAGAAACGGATTTGGAAAAGAAAAGGAAAAACCGGAAAAGGAAAAAAAGAAACAGAAGAGAAGCAGCATAAAAAATAATAATAATAATAATAATAATAAATTTAAATTAAAAAATAAAAAATAATAATAATAAAGGAACTCCATGCGCTGGAAAGGGCCGGGTAAACCCGGCCCAATTGAGGGAACAACCCTTCCCTTCCCTTCCTGGGCTAAAGTGGGTGGGCCAAACAAGCCCTTAGAATGATAAATGATGCCAGGCCCTTTAACTTATTTGACTAGATGGTCAAGAATTATTGATTGGTGTGCATAATGAGGAATTCAAAAAAGCAATAGAACCAACCACCTTTTCCATAAGGGGTGATTGAATTTTGGAGTTCAAAAGAGGAGAGGAGAGAAAGTGCAAGAAGAAGAGGAAGTTGAGTGATTTAGATATATGAAATAATTGTTTGTAGATTGGTATTTTGGAGAGAAGATATTATAAAAAGTATTTATTTTATGTTATTTTTTTAATGTAATCATTGCATATTTATAATAATTAATAAATTTAATATATTTTATTTTATTTTATGTGATTGAAAATTAGAGAAAGTTTGGTGAGATATTTGATAAGATTCGATTAAAGATATTTTATATTATATTATATGGTTGAAAAGTAAATAAAAGATTTGATCTGATGTTGGATGAGAGGTTGAAGAGAAGTTGAGGTGAGATTAATGTCCTAAAAACAAATATGGAGTTGGGAAATCCCAACTCCTTCTCCTTCCTCTCCTCTCTTCAGCACCAAATCCCAAACACTCCCTAGGTTCCAAATTATTAATTAATTGTCATCCAAAAATTTCAAAATTAGATGAATTAAAGTTGAGGGAAACGTCTCATCAAGATTAAAGTTGATGATTTCATAGACTTGATAGTAAATTTTGTTCACTATTCTCTCTTTGGCTATTTACTTCTATATCATATAATTCAAAAAAAAAAAAAAAAAACTTCTATATTGTATAATTCAAATAAGAAAAAAAAAAATACTTGTCTATCATACGCATGATTAGACTACTATGGTGCTTGGGATAAGAAAATGAAAATAATTATGGAAGGAACAAAAATTAATGAAAGAATAAGAAAGAGAATAATTATATGAATAATAGTTATTTGTGTTTGGGTGGAAATCAAATTCAAAAGAATGTGGATTTCAAACAAGTGAAAGCTCCTTAAGAATTAATTTAGGTGTTGCTTCCATTTTTTGCAGCCAGCCACATGTCGCCTTATAATTCGCCCACGCTTTTCTTATTTCACTCACTTTAGTTTTTGTTTGAAATTGAATTTTTTTTTATTTTTAATATATTTTTAAATGGCCAAAACCTTTCGGACTTTATGCCTACACCATTTTCTTTCTTCCATGATTTAGTTGACTGAGAAATTTCGGTCAGTCATAGATCGCCACGTCATTATACCAAATTTAGTGGTAAAAAATTAAATTTAATTTAGAGACAATATTTCTCATAATTAAATTGGGTTAAATGTTGGTTTATCTCGAATTTGGGTCAAAATTAAACCAGACCAAGGTTCGTTTAGTGGACCAAGCCATGGAATCCAAGCCCAAAGGCCCATCAGGGCCCAAGCACAAGGTCCATATGAGCTCTATAAATAGAAGAGCTCTCCTTCATTTCAAATGAGTCCTGAAATTTGAAACTCTAGAGAGAAGTTCACCAAACTGAAGACTCTCCAAATTTCGAAGGATCAAACACCTTTTTTAAGTCAAAAATCACTTCAAAGGTCAAGAAGGTCTATAAACCAGCAAGCAAACACGGGGAACACATATCATGTTCTTCAAGTGCTTCATTCAAACATATCAACAAGTCAACGACCAATCATCATAGAAGATCAACAAGTCAGAGACCGAACATCATAGAAGATCAACAAGTTAACAAACAGATCAACATATAAGATCAATAAGTCAACAACCGATCAAAGATCAACAAGTCACGGACTGATCAACATAGAAGATCAACAAGTCAACAACCGATCAAAGATCAACAAGTCAAAGACTGATTAACATAGAAGATAAACAAGTCAACAACTTATCAAAGATCAGCAAGTCAGAAACCGATCAATATAGAAGAACAATAAGTCAACAACCAATCAAAGATCAACAAGTCCAAGATTGATCATCATAGAAGATCAACAAGTCAACATCGAGAACAAGCTGTGAAGCCCTTAAGACATATCTAACACAGAGAACAAACTGCGAAGCCCTTGAAACAAGTTAACCTCAAGAACAAGCTGTAAAGCTCTTGAGATAAATTCAACCTCAAGAATAAGCTCTATAGCCCTCGAGATATTTGTATATGAGAGAGAAAAAATCAGAGAAAGAAATAGAGATTGTACTCCACACTCGCACATATTCAAATCAATACAAAATCCAAATTTTTAATTTACACGTATCTCGATTCTATATATCTCTCGAAATCCTGTGTTTACAGATTTCATTTCTCTTTCCTTTCTCAAGTGTTTCCTTTTCTTTTTTATTTTTAAAACTAAAAAAGATAGATGAAACATTAGAGCCCACAGTCTCGGCTTCATAGTCTGCAACAGAAACAATGAAGAAGAAGAGTGTTATTGTTACGATGACGCTTATGATTTTGGTAACCTAATTGACGAAGGAAAATTCGTTGAAAGGGTTGTGGGTTTGAGAATGAATGGCATGGCTGATTTTTCTCTTGATGTGGGTATACCAATAGTTATTTTTTTCTTTTCTTTTTATCGAAGGTGACAAAACATCTAAAATCAAAATTGAAATCCATATATAAAAAACATAGGGATTCATAGGAACGAATTCAGAAATTGAATGATGAGTTTATCTACATCTTCGGTGAAAATCAAGCTTGGAATTAGGGCAACAATAGTCATTTAGGTCGTACAACAGTGAAACAATCCAAAATCCACTAAAATAGGTCAGGTTTTCTGTGAAATTAGTTGAGGTGCGTGTAAGTTGACACAGACATTAAAAAATAAATAAATCCATTAGATAGAAAAGGAAGGGAGAAGGAAAGTGTAGAAATAGAAACAAAAATGAAAAAAAAAAGTGAAAATGAAATAGAAGTAAAAAAGATGTATTGATGTTAAGGCGTTAAATAAAGCTTATCTGAGAAGTTATTGACATTTAAAAATAATTATTAATAATAAGAGAAACGGCCTGAATTTTTCTCGCTTAAATATTTATGGGCGAATAATAAAACGACACGTGGCTTACAAAAAAATGGAAACAACACAGTTGACACCTAAATTGTTCTCGCTTCTCAAGGGTGTGTTTAGGGCAAGGGGAATATAACGACCCAACTTCCTAAAATACTCTAATGGGGTTTTACGTGTGCATGCATTTAAAATCTAGAAAAATCAATTCAATGATCACACGCAATTTCCAAGTAAAACTCGTAAAAATCATGATAAAATAACTAATAGTTCAAAACATACAAAATAGGGTTCGGGATCCCGATAGTTCAAAACAAATACAATCCAACAGAGTTTAAAAATCGACATAATGTAAAAGTGAATGCAGAATGATAAAGACGACACTGTGTCCATGATCAATCCAGCTCCCAGCCTAGCCACCTCGAAATGGATCAGTACCTGAAAATGTAATGGGTGAGTATATCGAAATATACCCATTAAAGAGCCTCACCGTGGTGTTAAGCATGCAAACAGAAATAAGTTAGAAAATACGACAACTGAAGCTAAGTGCCTCGCACATGCGTGCCCGACCCCCGAGCCGGTCATGAACAAACAGTGTCAATCGACGGCGTGTAAGCCGTAAGCAAGAAATAGCTAAATGCCGAGCAATCATCTAACCACTGTCAGGCATGACCGCGAGTAAGGAGAACACACAAGTTTCATAAACCTTGAGTCATGACATATCTCATACCGTGTCTGAAGAGACAAACACAATTGTCTCAAGGTAGCTTGACCTTGTCAGGGACCCACCAAACTGCATCAGCGGAGACATTCACGAATGCTTCGGGGTAGCCTGACCTATGTCAGGGACCCGCCAAGCTGTGCTCGCGAAGACATACACGAATGTCTCAGGGTAGCCTGACCTTTGCCTGGGACCCACTACTCTTCCGTTGCGCAACTCTATTAGCGTATCAATAGAGACATACCCAAATGCCCCGAGGGTAGCCTGGCCTACATTAGAGACCCGCCAAGCTCCCGTTGTGCAACTCTAATAATGTATTCGCAGGGCATAAATAAATAACAATAGTCACCCGACCCTGTTAGAGAAGACCACGAATGAGGAGAAACACACAAAATCCCTAAACCTCGGGTCAAGACAATGACACAAGAGTCGTGTCAGAAAGGGCATACTCGAATGCCAATAAAATCACTTGACCCTGTCAGGGAGAGCCACGAGTGAGGGAAACTACAGGGTCCCTAAACCTCGGGCTCGGGGCGCCATCTGCTAACCCCTAGCATGCGGGAGGATCGACTTGCCTTCAAACAACATCTCTATAAATGCATGTAGGCTCACCGATAGGCATTCCTCTGCGGCTTCATCTATCCTAGTGGTCTCTTCCAATAGTCTCGGGGTCAAGCAAGGCATGACTGGCTCCCCTTCCAACGTACTGGGCGGATAAACTGGTGGGACCATGTACACAACATAGGAGGTTCCACGAACAAAGAGATATAATTAGAACTAGAGTCATACGAGATCTAGCCTAGCTTAGGCGAGTGCCACCGGCCCATCCGAGGGTTGGTGCAACCCATAACGTGTGCTTAACAACCAAGAACTCGTTGTTCCACACAAAAGATGAAATGTGGATGAGATTCGACCTCTTGGTCTGATGTAAGAGTCAACCTGTAGGTTAGCGTAATCCAACTACGTGTCTCTAAGGGCACTAGCGAGTCACATCAACAACACGATATTGATCACACAAACACGAGTCCTAAAAGAATAGTAAGCTGGTTGTTTCTCTAGTTGGTCAACACGATAACGGGCCTTGTTATGCTAACGTCGGACATAACATAATACGAACAAACCCTTAGGCAAAAAATCAGAGAAATCGAGCATATAATCATGGCACCATGTATACAGTCAAACATAGATGGAACCAACAACATAGAACATGCAAAAACCCAGGGCAATCCAGTCGATCGAAAGGTTAAACATATAAGCAGTTCATCACGTATACGAGCAAAAGGTACAAATCGGGGAATGACGATACGATCACAAGAACGCCACAAACTGGGACTTAATAGTTTATGAGCAACACATGATTCCATGCTACCATGAGTAATAATCGGTTCAAACAGTGGATCACAACACCAACACAAGCATGAAAGAAGGCATCCAACATTCAATTCTCGTAAATTCTAACATGCCACTATTCACATGCTTTAAGCCACAAACCTGGTTCATAATGAAACTCCTTACCTTTCCCAATGACTTGACCGGAACACCACAAGAACCCACAAGACAAACGACAAGCTAAAATGGTGAAACCTGAGAGCACCTAAACATAGCAAAACAAGTAAAAGTCAACGAAACAAGTAAACTAAGTCGATCTAGCCAAAATAGAGCTCGCCACGTGAATGGGGTCGAAAAATTAAGATGGCGATGCGTCGCCGGAGTGCGGCAGTGGCGGCGCGTGGTCGATCGGCAGCGGAGTGTCGCCACCAAACCCAATAAACTTTACCTCTTTTTCTTCGTCTCGCTCTCCTGGTCACAAAACTGGTCTCAGATTTACGAACGGACTCCTTTACCTCTCGAAAACTACGAAGAAAGAAAGTAAATCTATGAGGGTTTCAACTCAACTCGTCGGAAAAACTCCATTAAAGGCCACTGAAGTTTGAAAACGAGCGCTAAGAAGAAGAAGAAAGACTTACCCAGGACGAGGGAGGAATAAGGGAGGAGGCGAGCTTGGAGTGACGAAGCTCGCCGAAAACTCGCAGTTTTGGTAGCTGACTTCAAAGACGACGAGGCACGGTCGAAAGATCTACTCGCGAGGCTTGGCCGGCGACGAGTTGGGCGATGAAGACGCCAGAGAAACCTGGTCGGTAGAAAGGATCCAACGGTGAAACATGTCTCAGGCACGGGAAGTAAACGCACGCGAATAGGGAGGGGGTTGAATCGGTGAGTTGCGCGGCTAGGGAGATCGATGTCGAGGATCTCAACTGAGGCAGAGCTCCTACGGTGGCCGAATGGAAGTCGCCGGCGGAGACGTGGAGGCCAGAAGCGTGCGCGAACAATAGGAGGGGAAAAGGGTTGGGGGACACGTGGCAGGATCTAGGGCATCGGCTAGGTGGAGATGAACGGCCGAGGTGAGGATGAAACCAATGGTTGAGATGAAACTCTCTTGGACGACTAGGATTGATTATAAAGGACGGGTTGAGATTTGGGGAAAATGGGGTTGGTGTAAGTGGTGGCTGCCTTGCGATTGTAAAAAGATGGATTTTAAACTTCTATTTAAATGAAAACTCCCTTCCATTTTTACCCATAAACCCTAAGGTATTTTAACAGCCCAATAAAAGAATACCACAAAAAGACACTCTTTTTTTTACCCTTTTAAATTCTAAATTAAAATCTTAACAAAATAATAATTAGTTGTATTGAAAACTAGGTAACTCAATAAAATAGATATTTCTTTTAGAATTTGGCAAGGTCATACAATTTAGGGATTTTGTTGAATGATGGAAATTCAAATTCTCTAATTCTTCATTTAATATTGAACCCAACAATGGGTATAAATAGAGTACAAGAGATGACCTAATTATAAAAGGAAAATATAATATCTAACCATAAA
>JBBMKA010043627.1:0-21016 GCA_037833695.1 Sechiopsis laciniata | reverse complement strand
GGGGGGGGGGGGAGGGGGGGGGGGTTTTTTTTTTTTTTTTTTTTTTTTTTTTTTTATCTTTTCAAAATATTTTTTATCTTTTCAAAACATAGAGACATTTTTTACACAAATTTCCTGAATATTTAGTATGATTTTCCCTTTTAACTGTTATTACAAATAAACAAACTTTGAATATGAATTTTGAACATATCTTTAAAAAATAGTAAAGTGCTACAAAATTATTTTCACCGAGTATTAAAAATAAGATGCTAATCGAATGAGTCGGTGACGCGATTAGTTATCATCCCTAGAATTGTATTTGTAATCTCTTTCTCCCAACTTGTAATAAAAAAAACAAAAACAAAAAAAGACAAGATGCAAGCATTATAGAAATAAATTATTTGTTGTTCATTTTTTTTAATGAAAAGATTATTTGTTGTTTATTTTAATGAAATAACATGTTTGTAAATCAACATGTTGTTTGTACTGTGTGTGTTTAATCATTTATATATTTCAATTTTTCACGCAAAAGATTTTTAAAAAATAATCCAAAATTGGCATTAGCCGATTTATCATGTGTCGTGAAATCATTTAATTAATGTCGTAAAATGATGAAGCTATAAGGAATATATCTGTGGGTGATATATAGTATACGAATAAAATAAAATTAAATATTTGGCTTGACCCTTGATTTTGGTAACAACAAGAATACCAGCAATGTACCCAAAAAATAATGCTATAACGTATGAATAAGAAATCTTTGAGAAAAAAAGGGGGACAAATCTTTCGGTGACTCCGATAATTAAGCTCATTGTTCAATCATTAAAATTCACAAGGTTGGCTGCCAGCCAATTAAACCAAAGAATAAGATGTGTCTTCGTAAACGAAAACCAAATTATAAGAAACCACAAAACAAAATTATAAAACAAGAAAACCACACTCTTAAGTATGAATCAATTAACAGCCATGAAAATCTTTGTCAACATCAAAACGATAGTGGCGGGACCAAAAGCTCTTGGGGAAGGCCAAGAAGAGGAAAAGTATTGCCATTTTGCCTGATCACTATAACAAACGGTCTGAAAGGAAAAATATTCCAGCTGTTCAAATCGTGAACAGAAATATCTTTTTGAGAAGATAAAGCGAAGAAACGTGGAGCCTGTTTAAAGAGAGAACCCGAGCCAGTCCAATTGTCATACCAAAAAGAAGTTCTTTCACCATTATTCACCTTCCATAAAATATTAGGAAAAACCTCATCTTTCAAAGACACCACTGCCTTCTAGGGAGATCTATAGCTACAAACACTACAATGTGAGGGTAAGTCTCCTTCATAAAGAGGTTTGTATTTATGGCCAATCAACCAACACCAAAGAGCAGATTTTTCATTACAATAACGCCAAATCCATTTACCCATGAGAGCTTTATTCATGACATTGATTTTTGAAATACCAAGGCCCCCAAAATTCTTTGGTTTAGTCACAATATCCCATCGAACCAAGTTGCTACCACCATGGTTATCAACACCTTTCCAAAGAAATTTACGAAGTAATTTTTCAATACTCTTACAAACAGTAGCAGGGGCTCTAAAAAACGAAAGCATATATGTGGGAAGGTTGCTAAGAACTGATTGGACTAGCGTGAGTCTTCCACCTTTGGATAAATAAGAGTATTGCCAATTTTCGAGACGCTTATGAATCTTGTCAATCATAGGCTCCCAAAACCTAGAACTTATAAGATTTCCACCCAAAGGCATCCCAAGATAAGTGAGGGGCAAATTAACATGTTGACATTGCCATAAAGAAGCCACATAAGTGTTATGAGAATTATCTGTATTAATCCTAGAAAATGAGGATTTCTGCAAATTAATCTTTAAACCAGAGGACAATTCAAAAGATTTAATCAATGAAAACAGATTATGTAGTTTGGTATTAACCACAACAAAGAAGAGTAAAATGTTATCAGCAAAGAGGAAATGTGTAATATGAGAGTTTTTTATGGAGCATCCCGTAATAATACCTTTTTGTTGAGCATCTCTAAGAATACTGGATAAATAGTCTATGGCAATCACAAAACAAAAGGGAGATAATGGGTCTCCTTGTCTGATACCGCGGCTGGTAGCCATACGACCATGTTGCTTTTCATTGATCAAAACAGAGATAGTGACTGTGGAGATGCAAGCCTGAATTCAACTAATCCACTTTTTGTTGAACCGCTTTTGATGTAAAATGGTCAGAATGAAACGCCAATTGATTTTATCGAAAGCTTTCTCGATATCCAGCTTAATAATAATCCCTTTCTGATTAGTACAATGCCAATGGTCGATCATTTCATTAGCAATGAGAATGACATCTGTTATCTGACGACCCTTTACAAATGGACATTGTTTTCCACAATGGTATCGGGAAGAACATTATTAAGTCTTTCCACGAGAACCTTAGCAAAGATTTTTTAAATGCTAGTTGTTAAATTAATAGGCCAAAAATCAGTCGCAGAAGTAGGCTTTGTTTTCTTCGGAATGAGAGCCACATAAGTTTCATTAACGGCTCTATTGACCATGTTATTTTGGAAGAAATCATGAAACATCACCATGTTGTCTCGTTTAAAAGTGCTCTAGTATTTTTTCAGAAACTCAATCGTGTAGCCATCCAGACCTAGAGCCTTATTATGGCCCAAATCTTTGACACAATTATAAAATTTTTGTTCCGTGAAAGGGTGGCAAAGGGAGTTGGATGAAAGATGAGAAATTGGCCTCCAATCAATGTTGGTACCAATCCATTCAGAATCTGAAGTCTCATAATATATATCTTTATAAAAACGGAGGATCTCAACTTTAATATCAAAATCTGTGGTGCAGTTACTACCCTGATGATTGACAATTTTAGAAATAAAATTACATCTTTTACGAATCGAGCAACTTTTATTGAAGAAAGATCTGCTTTCATCCCCATCCAGTAACCATGATTTCATACTTCTTTGTCTGCACTTTCTACATCCGTTAAGGTTAATAGAGCTATAAGAAGCTTTTTTTAGCAATACGAATATCGATATCTGATTAATCGATGACTCCTAATTCTTCAAGTTTGTCAATTCTGCTAATATCTTAAAGTATCATCTTTTGAGAGGCTTGGTGAGGGGCAAAAACTTCCAAGTTCCATTTTCTACACTTGGCCGCTAAAACTTTAAGTTTTCTCATGATGACATAACCACTATAACAGTCAACATGTCTATCAAACCACCAGTTTTTAATTTGATCCCCGAAGGAATTGTTGTTAAGCCAGACATTCTCGAAACTAAATGGGAAAGGACCTCATTTGAGATTTTGGGATTCAAGTAGTATCGGAAAATGGTCTGAAATACCTTTAGTAAGCTGGTTTGAGTGGTGGATATGAAATTTCATAAGCTAATCTTGCGAAATGAGAAATTTATCAATGCGAGACAAGGTTGGAAAAGGCCCTTTGATTAGACCAAGTGTGGAACCATTTATAGTTGGAGGATTAATCAAATCGGATCGATGGATAAATTTATTGAATCTCCTCATACTGATACATATGGATTTATAGAGGTAGTTTTCGATGCCCATCGATAAACATTAAAGTCACCCCCAATAAGCCAAACTGGAGATCAAAGACCGCATAAATCATATAGTTCTCTCTAAAAATGTTGTCTAAAGCAACGTTTGACAGGCCCATATAAACCAGTGCACCACCAACTAAAACCATCCTAGAGCTTGAATAGAATCGAAAAGGTGTATGAGCCTTTCACAACCTCGAAAGCATTAAAGGACAATCTATTCCACATTATCAAAATACCCCCTGCATAGTTAATAGCTTCTAACGAAGTCCAACCCACACTGAGGGAGCTCCACAAAGACTTAATTAGTGAAAGAGAAGAAGGATCATTCAACTTTGTTTCAGTAAAAATAATAATATCGGGAGTAATACACAAAATCTCTTGTTTCAAAGTTGCACTTTTATCGTGGGAGTTCAGACCACGTACATTCCAGGATAAAAATTTCAATGGCTATCTTCCATCCCTGTGAATCGGAACTTCTAGACTGAATAAGAGGATCTCCATTGTCAAACTAATTATTTAAAGCATCTTCCATAGACCTAATCACATAATTATTATCAGTCAACCATTGTTCCAGTCGATAATGAGAGTTTCGTTCCTCAGTGTCATTCATATGCTCTGTGTTGATGTCTCTATTCAACAATTATAAGTTTTCAATAAGAAGTTGTTGGCTTTGATCTTCCACAATGACTTTCGAACTGCTATTGTCTAGAATATCAAATAAATTGCCCATCTCTTCAGAAACACTATTTTGTGAATTCTCATTTAACTCGGTTGAAAGAGAAATTGTCATAGAATGATCAGATTTATCAGCGCTAGAGAGCACATATTGATTTTCAGCATTCCAATCATCTAGGGGTTGCTAGGTAAAATGTGTTGAGACATCAATTATTTAGGGGTTTCGTCGCCTCTTGTCATGAGCAAACATTGATCGATGATAGCCAAATCATTTGGTTTAGGAGTCGTCCCAGCCATTTAAAAAAATCCATTTGAAAGTTCTTTTGTGAATCTGGGAGCATTTGCTGTTATGAGAGGAGAAATCAGAATGGGGATTTTTTTTCAGTCACTCCCAATATTGGCGAGTCTGCTTTGTAATCAGATGATAAAAAATGAATAGGCTTTTCAACAGAGGAAATCTCATGTTTTTTATGGGCCTTTCTGGACAGAAAACGAAATAGAGGCCCATTTGGACTAAAGAAAATAGTCTGGTTTTTAGGAGAGCAAAAAAAGACTTTATTTTTAGAGACCAGGTTCCTTTGCAGTCCATTCTGATTTTCATGCTGGCCCAAACGAGTACTCATGTTTCGCTGAGCAACTTGTTCAATCTCCAAAGAGGGTGTTTGTCGGTTGACATGGCCCAAAATCGGATTTGTTGAAGCTCTAGATGAAAGAGGAATAGCATTGTCCATCAATTTTCTTTTACCTTTTTCAATATATGATTTTTTTCCATAAATGTGAAAAATCTATTTTCTTTGAACATAAATGGAGGAATGTGAGCTCTGTTGATCTGTGGCTGTAGTAAGAGTCTATTCAGAAATGGCAAAGTTTTTCAAAATTGTGAAATCTTCTGCGATCTGGTCATAAAAGTCGAAATTTGAAGCTTTTGTTCTTGAAAAAGTGCCGTGAACGGCTGGATTACGACTGGAAAGCTATCGGCCCTTCATCGGAGGATCTAGGATGACGGAATAACAATTTTTAGACTGGGCGAAAATAAGGAACGAAACCTTGGTAGTTCTCTTTGAATTTTATGTGCGATTCAGTGAGATCAAAGTTCCCCATCATCATTGATCCTGTGTCCAGAAACCCACCATAAGCTTCGCCTATGCCTGAAAGTTTCAAGATTCCACATATGAATTGAAATTCCTCTGAAATGAACTCATCCTTCATAACCAGGGATGCAAGTTGGCATAGGATGAAAGTTATGATCCCAGTATTCAAACTTTAGATGTAAATCTTCAATAGTGACCCAACCTTTATTAAAATAGAGGAGTCTTGTCGTTTCTACATTTCGAATACCCAAAAGGGCTTTATCATAATGGAAAGGATTGATTGCCACAACGTCTTCAATCGAATATTTGAGGATCTAAAAAACGTGATTCCAATCTTGATGGAAGAATCTCCTTGATAAAATTAGCATTTTAGTCCAGTCAATAAACTCTTTATCAGCAAGTGTATTGATGTTATGGGCAAATGGGAAAGTGGCGGTACTAAAGTAGTTGCAGAAGAAGAAGCTGCGGCTTTAAGAGGCATTTTTCCCTTAGCAGGATTATAAGCATCTTTCATTAACATCTGGGCCAAGGAAACCTTTGGGCTTAACAGTACCAAAAGAAATACTTCCCTGATTTGACTTTTTCTTTTCATAAATGTTGGTATTCAAGTAATTGTTTCCATTGAACTGATTAGTTAGGATAATAAATGAAAGCATACCTATAAAATCTTTCCAGCCTTTCATTTCAATTCCAGCCGGAATCATTAAACTAACTTTGGCACCACAGTTGTCAAGGAGATGAATCTCAGCGATTTGTCCTCTTCTGTTTGATATTTTTTCGATCCAAATAATGTATTCATCAGTTCTGAAGTTTCGATAATATTTGTTGTTTGCAGGCTGGTTTAGGAGCAGTTGCAGCATTTCCTTTATCCAATCGATAGAGCTTAGTTTGAGGAACATAGTGAAAGACTTCTGTGCACCGCGGTCAGTGATTGAGACATAGCGATGATTTGATCTTCTGTCAGAATCGAAGGTGAAATCCTTTCTTTCAATTGAACACCAACAAGGAAGAAGGTTAATGTAAGCCATATAGGAGACAGGAAAAAAGTCACCAAAGGAAAATCCTATAGCACCATAGAGTAGGACGCTCCTATTGAGACCTTACATAGCGGGTTGAATCATTTGCAATGGAGGAAATCTCACATAGACAAAAATGAAGCACACCATAACTGTAGGACGCTCCCAGAGAGACCTTGCACTCTAACACTGGTAAAGGATAGATCAATGATGAACTAGCAGGCAAGAGGGGGAAGTTGAAAGGGTTTGTCAGAGAAATTGACAAGAGCTGCCGAAAATCGCCTCTTCAGAACCCATTTGGTCTCTTATACAGTCTAGCATCGTTCTAGTGAAGTTGAATTCATTCTGAATCTGTTAGAGCTGAAATTAAACATAAGTAAAGATTGATGAAATTAAACATGAGTAAAGAAGGAACAATGACAAGAAATTGCACACCGATATAAAGTGGTTCGGACTTGCCTACTCGATTGTCAGAATGTGACATTATCAATATGGATCATTCTCACTCATAATTGTCATTGATGAATTCAAGGGGCTCTTAATGGTGGCTAGGATTTTCTCTCTCAAAAGGTAGAAGAAACCCTATAGAGCGTTATATACTAGCTCAATTTACACACACTCAAATGGTTAGTTAACATAACCTCAAAATTAACCCAAGTTCCACTAAACTCACCATATGGGTTAAGTATATAATGATGTGTAATTCATAATTAACAAACAGAATGAAGAAATTCGAACCTTCAATATCGAAATGATAAAAACATTGATAAAATTATGTCGATATGAATTGATATTTCTAGAAACTTATAAATATAAAAAAGTTAATTTAAGAGAAAAGGTATTTCACCTCTTTTAAGTAAGTTTAAATTTTTATTATTAATTTTAAGTCGACATTATTGGTATTTTATTGATTTTTGAAATATATTGAAAATATTGATTCACTCCTTAGATGTCGAAATCATGAATATATAGAAATATTAATATGTGAATAAGTATAATCAATTGAGTTCTGTTCATGATATCCTATATTTTACGTTTTATGTGGGTTTTGGTATGAAAAAAGGGAAAGAGAGAAAATGATTGAAAATTATGGTCACATATGAGTTTTGAAAACTGTTCCACATTCTTGAAACTAAGAATGATCCTCAATTCTAGACCTTTTTTGACATTTGACTGCACTCTCCTTTCCAATTCATGGTGATTGGTGAGACATAGAAGTTTGGAATATATTTTTTATCTATCTCATTCCCACAACTTTGCTTTAAAGGGTTAACATATTTCTTGTCAATCCATAGTCAACATTACCCAACCAAGCTTTAGCTTTGTCACAACTTGATCCAATGACCAAAATGAAAAATCCCTTTTTTCTTAGTATTTGCTTGTTTCAAAAGTGGGTTTGATAAAGATGCCAACATTACACCAACTCAATCTACAACAAAAATAAAGCTAACCCAATTGGCTCTTGTTAATTCTATTTTCTTAACTATTTTCTCCTTCTTTTCAATATTTGGCCAAATTGGTTTGATTTAATTAGATCTTTCAATATATTCATCATTGTAGCTTTCTTTTCTTTTCTTTTCTTTTTTTCCTTTTTAGTTGGTTTAAGCTTGAGAGAGGTAAGAGAAAGGTTGAAGCAAGCATTTATTTGAGAGCATTATTCTTTCTTGATTTGATTATAAATAACACTGTAATGTAACAAATAAATATAATTGTCAGTTGATAATCATTTGAAATTTCTTTCTCATTTGAAAAAAAAGGCCATCTTCTGCTAAAATACAACAATCTCTACTCTCTCTTTTTTTTCCTTCTTCTTCTCTCTTCCTTTGATTTCTAAACATGATAAAGAGGCCCAAAATAGTGGACTGTGTTTGGTCTTTAAGATGACCTAAAGGGGGTGTTTGCCTGCAGTCTGCAGGTAAGATGAGATGAGATGAGAAAAAATGTTGATAGGAGAAAATTCTTGTTTGAAGTGCAGAGACATGAGAGAAAATGACAGAAAAACCTTGTTTGGAGTGAGATGAGAGGCGATGAGATGTTAGGTTTTTTTTTCTTTTAATAATAAAATTATTTTCAAATCTTTAACTGTTAACATAAATATGTAAATATAACCACCGTCGTAAATAAATTGTAAGTAATATAAAATCAATATTATACCACCCTTGATCATATTAATGTTTATATTCAAAAGAAACAGAATTTCAATAATATTATGTACGACCTAATTACCATGAGGTCAAAGTTTTGAATCTCTCACACTTAAATATTATTGAATTAAAAAATAATAATGGGAAAAAACTTCACACAACAAAAATGAAGTTTGACTAATCTAAATTATTTGTAGGTCATTCATAATTTTGTTTTCAAGATTGGTTAGGGTTAAATAATAAAAATAAATTTAAAAAATACCAAGATTCTATTTATTAAAAAATAATAAATTAAAAAATAAAATAAAACCATTGGATTAAACTAATCATTATAAAATGTTGATAGCAATTTTTATTTTTATTTTATTAAAAAAGAAACTTTTTTCTTATATATTTTTATATATTCATATTCATATTTATCGAAGGTCAAAGAATTGTCAATAAAATATACTAATTAATATGCAATAATAAATCAAACAATGAAAGTATTTATCTTATTAGTTATTGACACTTCTAGTGAACCATAAAAACTCTTAATTTTTTTTAATTTGTTATTTTTTTTGCAGGTAAAAGTGAATTCAATCACACACCCTCAAATTTTGAAACTTATTGTTGTTATATTTTGTTTTTTGAATACAAAATAGATCTCAATCGCTATGATGACTTATACCTGTCTTGAAACTTATAGTTATTTTTTGTTGTATATACAAGAAAAACTCTCAAAATTATTTATATTAATTTACCCCTTTCCAAAAAAATTGTAGATATTCTCCTACTATTATTTTAAAGCGTAGCTTAGTTCTACAAAATTTGAATCTCATTTTTATAACAAACAAAATAAGTTCAATATTTTTAAATTTATTGAAAATAAGTTCATATTTTTAAACTTATGGTAAATTATGAATAAAAATTCAATAGGTATAAATTATTTAAATTTACTTATTGTTTTAATAATAAATTGATGTACATACTGTTAATATTGAAAAGAAACCCAATATTGTATAGCAATAATTTTTTAATTATAGATTTATAAATACAATATTTCTAATTTATCTCTAAAAAGTTTTATTTTTAAGAAATAATATATATCTATTTATTTTAATTTCAAATTTCAAATTTATTTAAATAAATACTTTATATAATAATAGTATAATTATTATAATCATATACCAATATATTAATATATTTAAATAATAATAATATTATAACAAAAATATATCAAACATAAAAAGATAAAATCAAAAAACTAAGTAAAAAATAAATAGATGAAAAGATGAAAAAATGTTAAAAAGAAAAGAAAAAAAAAAAAAAAAAAAAGATGAGAATAAGATAACACCTCAAACCAAACAAGATGTTGAAACCCAACATCTCATCTCATCTCATCCCAAAACAAGCCCACCAAAAAGATGGGGTTTAATTAAAGGCAAGATGAATGACCAAAAATTAAAACCAATGCCTTGCAAATGAGAATTTAAAAGGAAAGCAACTGTGTTAGAAACAAACAACATTTTCTACTTTTTACAGATCACTTTGGAAGGACAAGGAAAACAAAAGTTCAATAAACAAAAGTGACCACCTATAATACATTCTAAGAGGGTGTTTGTTTGACATATTTAGGTAGAATTTACCTTAAAGAGTTATATTGAGTAATTAAAAATTGAGAGTTGTAGTTAAAAACTCATTTGAATGTAATTTTTATGTAGAAGAATTAGAGTCAAAACCTTGTATGGATATAGATTTAAAATGAGTAATTATTTTTAGTAGTTAAAAAAGAAATGATTAAAAATGAATTATTTTGATTGATTTGAAATAAATGATTACAAATGAGTGGTTAAAAATGATTGAGTAATTATAAATGAATGATTAAAAATGAATAGTTAGAAATGAGAGTTATTTTTAAAAGTAAAAATGAAGAAGAATTAATAAAAACTCATTTGAATGTATGTTTTCGAGGAGGAGGTAATAAATCTTAAAACTAAATCCTATCTAAATATGCCAAACAAATAGCCTAAATGGGCCAACGGCCTAGTGATCAAGAAAACTTTGAAAAACTAAAACATGATAAGTCCAATATATAATAGTTATATATGTATGAGTTTCTTTGACATCTAAATGTTATAGAGTCAGACGATATGTCTCGTGATTATAATTAAGGTGCACGCAAACTAGCCTGAACAATTACAAATAATTTTTTATTTTTTTTAATGCTCATTTACATAGGTCGTGAGATGATGCCTCTTTGGGCTCACCCTATCTTGAATCGGATCAAATTTCATACATATTGGATCAAATAAGAAGAAACAAATGTAAAAAATATTTTCTCCTGGAAAGTGCAAATTACTTGAAGAAAAACGCAAACTTTCCAGATTGAAAATCTGAGGAAGGAACTGATTATTTGTCCCATGCCTACTACGGAATAAAAACACTTCTTCAGCAGAATAATTGTTATTTTGTCTGTCCTCAACTGGATAAATGTTTTCGTTCTTAGTTTTAAGGATTTAGCATTTAGAGGAAACACAGATTCTGTCAAATTGGTGGAGATTATTGCTTGTTTCTTCTGATTTTTTTTTTATTCTCATCATAAAATTCTATTAAAAAAAAAAAAAAGAAGACCAAACATCTGAATCTGTTATTGGGCCAATTTTCTTTTCTCTTTGGACTTTGATGGGCTCTGTCAGATATTGGGCCATTTGGGCCTGTTAAGCCCAAGACATCATTGTGAATCTAAATTATTATTATTATTAGTTGTAAAAGAATTAAAATAGGCATTTGAAAGCTATCAAATTTATTATAGGTTAGAAATTTGGTTAAATCATTATTTTTGAAATTTGCGTCAAACAATACCTCTAAATTTTGAAAAATTTCAAAAATATTTTTGAACTTTAAAAAATACCATTATCATAAAATTTGGATGAAAATTATTAAAATTTTATTAAAAAATATCTTAAAACTTTAATAAAGTTTCAAAAATACCTTTAGTCTTAAAAAAATATTACATAAATATTTTTAAAGTTTATTGTTATGAAAATGATAAAGCTTTGTTTCAAATCCTTATTGTAAAAGAAAATTGTAACTTTTGTATTCTTAATTTATGAATTATTTTTATGTTAAGATTAGTTGCTTAATTAATTGAATGGTTAATTTGATTGTTAAAATTATTTTTCTGATGTATTGCTCTTCTGATTTATCTTTATCATTTATTTTATGTATATCATTTTTACCTTTGTTATTTTGATGTATAGTAAGTCATTGAATGTTAGTTTAAACTAGTTAGTATTTTTTTATTGAATGTAAATATGTTTTAAAATTTTAAGTTTAATGTGATATTAGCAATCGATAAGAAGAAATTCAAAAATTAGAGCTATGAATGAATATTAAAGTGTTAAGCTTGTTGTAATTATAAACAACAATTCTAAATTTAAAAAACGGTATATGTTGACCTTCATTCTTAGAGTCTTAATATTAAATTCAAACATTTAAGTAGCTAAATTATTTAAGTGACTCAAGTTAGAAATCAATCTCATAAAACAAACACAATTATAAATTCATTCCAACAATAATTTTGTTTTTTCGACTTTGAAGAGTTACTAGTGATAACTATGGTTATAAATTTTGAGTTTTTAGATCGTATGTGATTAAATTGTTGTTAAGACATTTTAAATGTTA
Organism: Sechiopsis laciniata; assembly: GCA_037833695.1. Classification (NCBI taxonomy): domain Eukaryota; kingdom Viridiplantae; phylum Streptophyta; class Magnoliopsida; order Cucurbitales; family Cucurbitaceae; genus Sechiopsis; species Sechiopsis laciniata. The sequence continues at coordinate 8,875 of JBBMKA010043627.1, read as the reverse complement.
AATTATATGTTTATTCTCATAAAGTTTCATGGAAGAGAAAATATATAAAGAGAGAAAGAAGAATGATCATTTATAGATAAGAATGATTTTGAATTTTTTCTCAAGGTCGAGAACATATATTATTCAAACAAAGTTTTAACAATTTATTTTTCATCCAAAACTTAATGATAATGATTATTTTTTTAACATTTAAAAATTCGAGAATACTTTTGAAACTTTTTTTTAAAGTTCGAGAATATTGATTAAACAAAATTTTTAACGAATTTTATCCAAACTTAACTATAAAAGTATTAAATTTCAAAGTTCAAGATATATTTGACATAACCCCATCATTTAAGGATATTTTTTATACTTTAACTTAGAAATTTTAATCCACACTACGTCACATAATCTACGGCTAAATACACTAAGATTTAAGATGTAAAACTTGCTTTCAAAATAACCATTATTGAGTGGTTTAAGTGGTCAAAGAAGGTTTTGAGGTGGATATGGTGATAGGTTCAATCCATGATCGCTACTTACATAAAAAATTCAAAAAAAGAAAAAAATTTGGCTTAAGTCTTATTGTAGAAGAGTTATGGACAATAACTCATTTGAACAAGAATTTTGGTAGAGGAGTTGTACTCAAAAACTCGTTTAAATACAAAATTTGGAGGAGGAATTTTGGGTTGAATAGAGTTTTTTTAAATAGGGGATCAGAATGGCTTATTTGTAATGCTCTTTGAAGATCGTAAAACAAACACCAACGTACTTCCCAAGTATTGCTCAATATTAAATACAAAAATAAAATATTTTGGCTTCGTTTGATAATCATGTGATTTTTTTTTTTTGCATTTTAAAAATTTAACCTTATTTTTATCAAAATTTCTTACAATGTATTTTGTCTTCCTACAATGTATTTCATTTTTTCTTAAAAATTTATGTGAATGGTAATTAAATTTAAAAAATAAGAACAAACTTTTAAAAGTTACTTTTTTTTTTTTTCAAATTTTGATTTGATTTATAAGAATATAAAAACAGATATATATTTAAATAAGGAAAAATATATAATAAAAGGCTTAAATTCCATAAACAAAAATAAAAAAATAAAATATTATCAAATGAGACTTTTACTTTTGAATCTCATATCGAACGAAGACAAACCGACAATTTTATCATGGCACCGCTCAACAAATAATTTCTTTCCCTCAAATAGTTAAAAATCTTAAATAAATGAACAGAAAAAATGAAAAAAACCAAATCTCCACCATCTCTAAAACTTGAGTGAAGAGAATTAAACACACCACAAAAAAAAAAATAAATAAATAAACAATAAATAAAAACCAAACAAATCCAACTAAAGAACGACTCATTTGAAGATCCAAGATTCAAACGGATGTCAGCCTCTCCAAATTCCTATCCGCATAGAACTTGTGAATGAACAATTCAGCCCTCCGATCAATGGAACCATCATCTTCATCACTCCAATCCAATGCCTCCGCCACAGCTTTCTCCGCTCTGTAACCTCCTTCTTGACCTCCAAAACCGCCGCCGCATCGGCACGGAAACAGCACCGAGCACAAATCACGGCGGCGGAGGGGGCGGCGGCCTCTGTAAAACCGAAACAGAGGAGTGGTCGACGGTGAGAATTCAAACTGTCGAAAACTCCCATAATTGTAGTACTGAAGAACCTCAAAATTCTTGGACCTCCATGATTTCTTGAAAAAAAGGAGGTTTGGGATCATGGGCCTTCTCATTTTTGCTATAAAGATTGAAACTTTATGGAAATTTGAGAGCTTTTGGAAAATGGGCTGGCTTTTAGGCTGCATTTTTCTGCAGGGGATGCGTTTAATTTTGAAAAGAAATTAATGGGGTTTGAAGAACTGAAGCTGATGTTCATGGGGGATTTAAAGAGAGGAATGAAGTGAAGGAAATAGAGGATTCTGGTTGGCTGGAGTCATTGTGAAGAAGAAGAAGGTAACCGTTGGGGGAAGTGCATTTAAAAGTTTTTTTTAGTGCCTTTTCAAGTGGGGTTTTTTTTTTTTTTTTTTTTTTTTTGTGTGTGTCTGTGCTGTAAAGTTTGCAAGTCTTGGGAGGTTTCCACTAATTTGAAATTCCCTCTTAGCTTTTTTATGTTACTTATTTCTAAAATTTTAAACAAATCATAGCTACATATTTCTAGTAATATAGAATGAGTTGAATTCCAACTTGAATTTTAGATCTACTTCTTGTTTTTAGCTTCCAAATTTGAGTTTCATTTTACTTCATTTCTCTCTAACATATTTCTCTATAAAGTATTTGAATCATAACAAAATTTCAAAAACTAAAACAAGTCTTTTAAAGTTATTTTGTATTTAATTTTAATTAGATTTTGAAAAACATAAGTAATATATATAGCTACCAAAGCAAAGAAAATCATAAATTGAACTAAATGGTAGTCTTAGTTTTCAAAAACAAAAAATAAAATTATTTTCAAACGGTATTTTAAATTTTTATTTGTGTCAACTGTGCCATAAATGATTGAATGAGAAGTTATCATAATGTGGAAGACTTCTTAAAATTACTTGAGACAAAATGGCGGTTTCCTTGAATAATTCCTCCAAATAAACTTGTCAACATACCCTCTCTCTTGATTTGAGGTTCTCATGCTTTGCACCTTCTCAGTTGAGCATTTTTGCACATGAGATAGAAACTTAGGGAAATAAGAAGGAAATGAGCAAACTAGCCCTATTAAAGGAAAAGATATGTCTTTATCAAGTTTTAGAATTTTAGAGGTCATAATATTCAAGACTATAAAGGTTTTTAAGGACTCGTCTGATATGAGTCTTTATCAATATGGAGTGAAAGATTGAATCCGATGATGATAAGTGAAGCACTTGACGAGTTAATTGGTTGGGAGCTTTCCATCGGAAAATTAAAACCTATCGACAACTAGAAAATTCAAGATCCGAGTCACAGCGGCGTGGTCAAACTCGATCAAAGCTGGTCAAAGGGGTCAATTGAACCCTCTTCACGTTAATGCTGACGACGGCGAGACCATGAACGGCGTGAGGCTCTTCCGGCGGCTGTGATTTTCGAAGGGGAAAGGGAAAGGAGAAGAGCTTTGTTTGGTTGCGGGTGCAGGGGTGTTTGGCAATCAATTTTGGGTCTTCCTTCATAGATTTTAAATTAAAGCTTACGGAAACTAAATTAGAGTCCAGGATATTCCAATTAAGGCTAAAGACTAATTAAAGGAATTCAATTTAAAAATCAACTTAGGGTGCTATTTTAATTAGGAATCTCTTATAAATTAATATATGACCACTTGAAAGGGATTTAATTTAAGGAATTAAAGTCAAAACAAACTAACCAACCTAAAATAACCCATATACATAGTTTAAAATTTCGGGACGTTTTACTTGTGGTTTCTCCACCAAGTATCCCATAACTATACTAGAAGGCCTGAGCTAAGAATCATGGGGGAAGGTCATTACATAGTCATTAGATTATGAACTTCTACTTGAATTGTTTCATTCCAACATGAGTTATATCCTATTGATTCATATTCATCTAACATTGTATTTCTTAACTCTTGCAAAAGGCTACCACTTTTATATTTTGAGACATTTTTTAAATAAAGCATAGTTTTGAGTTTGATTTGAAGGTCGATTTTATGCATGCATGTGAATAAGAATCGATAGTTAATTTTGTTTTGGAGTATCAATTTCTTACTGATATTTTTTGACGTTAAGATTGCTATTAGGGCCCAAAGCGAAGAAAATGTTGGATCAAGAAAATGAGATACTACGAGCCTTATGCCCCCATACATGTAACTGCTCGGGTTGTCACTGATTCCACTGACTAAAATCTTAAGAGTAATTCAATCGATATCTGTACCATGGTGTAAGAACCTGACTTCTAAAATGGTCATAGATCCAATTCTTACTCAACATGCATGGTTCAAAAGCCGTTATAACAAAAAAACTAGAATTCAAAACCATTTATTCCAATAAACAGTTCTAACAATAGTGATTCAAAACAAGAGTTCAAGCCTTTGGCTAGAGATTATTAAAAATAATTCAAATAATGGAATTCAGTGGTAAATAAGTTCTATCATGCATGCTGAATCAATGACGACAATAAATAAATAAACTAAACAAACGTTAGCGCACTCCCATGATCCATCAATCGGTATTGGTACTATGGCGTGCTTGAAGTGAGACCGTAAAGATTCTTAAAACTTTGATCAATAAAGAGATGAGAGAGATAAAATAGTACTTTGGACTTATTTTCCTTATGTCTTTTACCCTTTTTCATTTTACCTATTTATATAAGAATCATTTATGATGAAAAATGAGGCAAAAAGTATTTCATTTTGTTGGAAAAATGAATCCAAATATCATATTGACTTTCTTTTATTGCCAACCACATAGTTTAGTATATTTTGAAATGTTATTTCCAAATCAATAAATCGTATGCCAAATCACTAAGAAACTGTAATAGGTGAATTGCACATGATGTATTAGTCCTAAGATGAGTTAATATTTAACTTGGGTTAATTAGAGGATTAGTTTTAACTAATCATTAGAGATGTATAAGAGCTAGTATATAAGCTTATTTGGGAGTTTTCTTCTACCTTGAGAGTGAGATTAGAAACCCAGCATCTAGAGAGCCCTTGTACAAATCTTGCAATGGCATTTTGATGGTGGATCGATCAAGCTCAATCGATCCATAACAGTGCAGTAGGGACGTTCTCGATCCACTTAAATTCGGTGTTCTCTCTTCTCCATCCTTCTATTTCTCTATTTGTTTTGATTCATCTCTATTGTGCAATTAGCTCTTGGATCAGTGTAGATCTAGAAAATTGCATTTAACAGAAACCTTTGTCGAGGAACTAAACAAACCTATCCTTTATAGGCATATCAAAAGGGACAAGTGAGAGTGAGAAACGAGAATTAGATTATAGCGACAGAGACAGGGAAAGCAAAAGGGATGAACAATCAAATGGAGAAATGGTATTAAGAGTTTTGAGAGCGAAAGGACTCAAGTGAGCAAGTTAAATGAACAGCAACAAGAAACGTCCAACAATATAAGTGAAGACAAAGGTAGGAAACCAAAGGCAACAATACAATTTTGTTGCTAACATCACAAATAGTTAAACTTCATTCATTTATAAGGTGGATCAATTTTGATTTGATCCTTAATACTTGAGGCATCCTATAATTTTCCTCTAGTTTTTGGCCAATCCAAACTTATTTGATCAATTTATTTGTATTTATTCTGTTATTTTAATTAAAGAATTTGTCGTAGTAAATTCTAGCATCACTATTTTAATTGTGAATTTCAGTCGTGTGAAAAATTATTTCATACATAACAAAATATTTCAATTTTTATTATCTTCAATCAATTTCACTTGTTTACAATAAGTTTAATTGATTGGCTTTAATCAATTTAACTGATTAACTTCAATCAGTTTTAATTGATTAAACTCATAAATTTGTGGGTTATAATGTCATAAATGAGTGTGATTTGTTTTTTCCAATGTTTGCTATATTTCAATTAGTTTTTGTTATATTTAACCTTTTTTTTTTCTAAAAATTTGACATTCATCACATTTCTCCCCTTTTTTATTATTTATATATATATAAAAAAAAGACATTTAAAGAAATTGTTTAATCTTCAAAAAATAAATAAATTATAGATAGCTTTTTGAAGCATGGTAGAAGTTTTTTTTTTTCAAAAAAAAAAAAAAGGTTTCTTTTTAACATAATAGTTTTTTTTTTTTTTTTTGCGTAGGAAAGGAATTGGTATAAAGTTATTGAATTTAATTTATGACATTTGCCATTAGTGGAAAATTTTAGAAGTATTATATGTATGGCAAAATAATTATACGTTTTTTCTTATTTCAATTCCACACCTCTTTCTTCTTCTTCATCTCGGTCATCGCTCCCCAAGACCGTGGGAAGCTCGATGTCAAAATCATCGATGCTCACAACCTTCTTCCCAATAAGGGGTCCAATACCTCCTCTATTTTCTAGTTGAGTGTCAATTTTAAGATTGAATTCAAGCTCGATGGCTCTAAAGGCTCGAAGATAGGCGTCGAGAGAGGCGATTTCGTTGGATACAAGGATATCATAAATATTTGTAGACGAAGATAGGGAAAGGGAGGGAGATCAATGATTAGAGATTCAATTGGAGAGTAAGCGGTAACGAATATGACGGTAAGGCCTTTGAAGATTAACCACATGACAAATTGGAGAATTAGACTCATGTGGTCGTGCCTTGGGAAAGGAAAGACGATTACGTGTGACTCTATTTCGTGTTTTTTCCTCCCGGACAATTGTTTTTGTGTGGTTGAATTTCGTCGGAGCTAAGTGTAATGGTACAAGAAAATGGAGGGAGAAATATTATGGTGAAACTATGTAGTACTGAATGAAAACTATGTGTCATTAATTGAAGACTACTTGTTATACTAATTAAAAATTATATGTGGTACTGATTGAAAACTATTTGTGGTGTTAATTGAAAACTATATTCAGTGTTCTATAAAAGACTCTATGTGTCATTGATTAAAAACTATCTATTGTACTGGTTGAAGATACTATTAGAGCACTTTTGGTAGATTGTTTGGTGCATTGATTGAATACCAATTTGGCATTGATTTTGAAGACTATTTGTTACCTTGATTGAAGACTATTTATGACATTGATTGAAAACTTTTTTTGTACTAATTGAAGTTTATTAGTTTGTGGGTTGAAACTTCAGAAAACATATGGGATATATTTCAAACGAGTGGCCTTTTAAGGGGCGTTTGGTTCGTTGGTTTGGAATCAGATTTCTCAGAATCTGAATTCCTCGAAATTCAAATACCGTAATCAAATTCCCCAGAATCCATGATTATGGTGTTTGGTTCGTTAGATTTTAACTTTGAAATAAGAAATGTTGTTTAGTTTGTTGTATTCTGACACCATAATGGAATCATAATAAATATTAAAAATAATGTTGATGAGACATTTTATAAATAAAAATTATTATTATAACGCCTAAATTTATATTTATTATTTAAACTTTAATCATTTTTCAACCTTATTCAATTTCCTAGACAATGTATGATAATTAAAAAGTGATTTTTTTTTTTTTGTATAACTTATTATTGATAATAATAATTAACTACATGAATAAAAATTAATAATACAAAAATATAAAATTTAAACCCTCGTTTTATAAGAATAATGAACCTAAGTTATAATAATAATTATGTATATTATTTTACAACAATATTATATTTTATTATTAGTATTATATATACTATTTTTATATAAAGTTAAAATAATATTACTCGTATAGTCACCTCTTTTATTTTTTTAATTAATATATTAATTTTACTTTTAGTATATTATTATAAAATGTAAATAATATTACACTGATAGAAATAATATTGCATTAATATAATTTTAAGAAAATCTATATAATATTATAATAAGGGATAAAATAATTTCAACAAAGTCTTGATTATACCACATACTTTTTTTTTTTTTTTTTTTTTTTAAGATATTAAACCACATACTCTTATTTTGAAGGTTATGGCATTTGGTTTGCTATATTTAAATCTCAAACATTTGTTATTTAATTTTTATGCATCAAAATAAGGATCTCACTAAATTAAGACATTATACCTATTAAAGACTTTTATAAATTTATATTAATAATTTGAAAAACAAAAAAAAATCTTTTGTAATGATTATATGATATATATATTTATATATATATATATATATATTAATGCTTATAATAATTACTAATATATTAATAAGATTTTTTTTTTTTGAGATTTATAATAATAAGAATTTTAAAATTGTTATAATAGTCCAAATTTAAACAACTTTATATTATTATTCAATTAAAATTCTTATAAAAAGTTGTCAATTTCATAGTAATAAATTTTAATCATATATGTAAAAAATTTTAAAAAAATTTAAAAAAAAAAAAAAAATCCTTTTGATCCATAGATTTCAAAATCAAATACTTTTATCCCTAACATTTCAATAATACTCCCTTTTGATTCTTGAAATAACGTAACCACTAGTGAGATAATGGAATAAAGACTAAGATAGTAACAAAATTAATTTTAAAATAAAATAAATTGATGATGTGGTTATTATAGTACTTACATGGATTTTATTTTTAAAAATAATAATTACAATGAAAACTCATAATCATTTACCAACTTTTTTTATATTTTTAATTATGAAAAAAACTTTTTCACATTTTTGGATGTAATAAATGTGATGACTGTTCATCTTCTAAATATGAAATGAAATGGAAATTGTTAATAAAAAAGATTCTGAGAACAAAGGGAGTGGCAAGAAACCGTATATATAGAGGACAAATCACTGGCATTTTTTTTGTATAATCAAATTAAATTTGTATTTTCTTTTCCTCTTCTTTTGATTGCTTAATTGCATTTTTTGTACATCAAAAATAGATAAATGAAATCAAAATTTCCTTAATAAATATCTTGGTATTATCTGTTTGTCTCAAGAAGTTGAAGAATTAAACAACGAAGCTAAATGAACTCTCACGAGTTGTAAGGTGTTTCCTTATTGTTTCTAGGGACGCCGTTTCAGTCCTCATCGTCGGACAATGTCATCTCTAAGGGCCCGTTTGATAATGCTCTTGTTTCCTATTTCTTGTTTTTGGTTCCTAATTCTTGTTTCTTGTTCCTGTTTTTATTTAGAACAAAAAACAAAAATGTATTTGATAACTATTTCTATTTCTTATTTCCAAAAAAAATTAGAAACAGAAACAAAACTTGTTTGATAATCATTTCTAGTTTCTAGTTTTTTTTTTTTTTTTGTCTTAAAAATAACATTACATAAATTAAATACATGCATAAAAAAATCATGAAAAATAGGAA